>JACXGM010001061.1:11207-26581 GCA_016801145.1 Umbra pygmaea | reverse complement strand
CTCATCCATTTCTTGTGAACCACTCTTATGCTGCGCTGCCCTCATCCATTTCTTGTGAACCAGTCTTATGCTGCGCTGCCCTCATCCATTTCTTGTGAACCACTCTTCAGCTGCGCTGCCCTCATCCATTCCTTGTGAACCACTCTTCTGCTGCGCTGCCCTCATCTATTCTGTGAACCACTCTTCTGCTGCACTGTACTCATTCATATCCTTGTAAAACACTCTTCTGACAGGTTTTCTGATTCATTTCCTTTGCAAACAACATTTCTGCTCTGCTGCCTCATCCACTTCCGTGTGAACCACTTTTCTGGCAGGTACGTTCATTCATGTCCTTGTAAACCACCTTCTGCTGTTGTCCCATCATCTACAGTGGTGATCGAAAGTTTGTTAACCCTTTAGAGTTTTCTATATTTATGCAAAAATATGACCTAAAATATAATATGATTGTCCTAAAAGTAGTTAAAGAGAACCCAATTAAACAAATACATTGTTTTATATTTGGTAATTTATTCATTAAGGAAAATTATTTATTATTACATTTCTGTGAGTGGCAAAAGTATGTGAACCTGCTTTCAGTATCTGACGTTTCCGGTAACTGTTGGTCAGTCCTGTACATCGGCTTGGAGGAATTTTAGCCCATTCCTCTGTACAGAACACCTTCAACTCTGGGATGTTGGTGGGTTTCCTCACATGAACTACTCGCTTCATATCCTTCCACAACATTTAGATAGACACTTTTCCCTCTGGTCTACAGATCATTCCCAATGCCCCAGGGCAGTGATGAGGACATCTACTCTGCGTAGGGAGCTGTCTTGCGGATGGGATGTTAAACAGGTGTCCTGACTCAGTAAAGATCCCATGGCACTATTCGTAAAAGTAAGGGTGTTAACCCCGGTGTCCTGGACAAATTTCCAATCTGGCCGTCATGGCAACCTAATCATCCACAGCTTTCAAGATGTGTTGTGAAGACTTTGATAGATCCCTGTTCTATAAATTAAACAGGGTACCCACTCACACCTGATTATCATCCCATTGATTGTGAACAGCTGACTCTAATTTCACCTTTAAATTAACTGCTTATCCTAGATGTTCACATACTTTTGACACTCACATATATGTAATAATGGATTATCGTCCTCAATAAATAAATGACAGTATAATGTTTTGCCTCATTTGTTTAATTATCTTTAGATACTTTTAGGACTTGAATATCTGATGATGTTTTACTTCATATTTATGCAGAAATGTATACAATTCTAAAGGGTTTAAATACTTTCAATCACCACTGTATTTCCTTTTGAACCAGTATATTAGCTGGTGCTCTCATCCATTCCTTGTGAAACACTCTTCTAGCTGTTGCCCTCATCCATTTTCTTGTGAATCACTCTTCTAGCTGTTGCCCTCATCCATTTTCTTGTAAAACATCTTTTAGCTGTTGCCCTCATCCATTTCCTTGTGAATCACTCTTCTAGCTGTTGCCCTCATCCATTTCCCTGTGAATCACTCTTCTAGCTGATGCCCTCATCCATTTTACCTGTGAATCACTCTTCTAGCTGATGCAGGCTATATTCCTAACACACAGGCAGCACCAACATTTATACCTGCACGATCCAAAAGCAGTTAAACCTCTGGCCCTATTGTGTTGCCAGTCACAACTGGGAACTGCGGTTGTAATATAGTGTATGCTCTATCCTCAGAGCCCTCGACTGCGCTCAACAGCAGTTCTGTTTGGTTGCTAATGGCCTATTTTATCTCCTGAATGACAGTTGATGAATCTAAAACCACCTCCACTGCAAGGTGTATGTCACGAACTCATAAACATGACAATACTGTAATGAGTTCACACCTGTCTGGCCATCTAGCTGAGTGTGTGAGAGGGAGCAGAAAGACAGAACGAGTGTGGGTTTGTGTGTATTTGCGCGCGCCTCCTTGTGTAGGCCTATATGGGTATGTGTTACCATGGCACCCCACGCCACAGCAGTACCTCACAAAAATAGCAAATCCGGATGTCAGTTTGTTTTCAGTGTGGAACCACAGTGTGACACTATTGGTAGTCTTTGGATACTTTCTCTTCGTGGAAGACAAAACAATGTTTATAACTGGTACACTAAGGAACACAGGGCTATTCCAGGAAGTGATAAGTTGTGGTTTTCCGGGTAAAAGCGGGATATTAGCTGCTGGTTGTTTGTGGGTTTCTATCTATGACATGCAGTTGTGTCCTTCTAAACCACAAATGGGATTATGCATTTTCAACGATCCAACATAACTTCTATAAAGGTTTGTTTATAGATGATAGTATTTCAATAGTGGAATTTATTTAGATGTTAAGTTGCTTCTCCAAATGTGTGCCTGTGTATGATGCCTGAATTTACTTTTCCTATAGAAAGGCAACACATTTTCAACGTTGTTTCACATTTCATTATGTCATTGCCAGAGAAGTGTATGTAAACACCATACTTCACATTTTTTATTTTTTCATATATTGTGAAAGTAAATTATACACTAAAATGGATGACTGAAATAACATTAATAACACTAAGTTAATATAATAAAAGTAATGTTAAGTTGTTTCATATACAAGGAAAAATCTTTCCTTTCCCAAGATAGTCCAGCCACTTAACATATGTGGAATATGTGCTATTTACTTATAATGTAATCATTACAAACTTGCATCTTTGGCTGGGGACAATAAAAGGCCACTCTACAATGAATGATAAATCTTTGTCACATAACATAATTCCATCTCATGTTTTTAAAGGTACAATATGTACTTTTTGGCCGCTAGGGGTCTCTCAATCAAAACAATAACACTATTATGCCAGCAAAGCGAACTATAATCAGTGTTAATTCATTATAATGCTAGTGATTTGTAACCTAATGAAGTAGTATTGTGTGTACAGAAACAATAAGAGCATGTGATAGCAAAAAATACTAATTTAACATGTTTTTAATAACTTTTTATTAAAAACAGAAACAAATATGTTGTACACACAATTTGATTGAACATATTGTCAATGTCTTGTAAAAAACACGATTACATTTAAAAAACATTCACTAGAGTATGTTTTATCCAGCAATAGACTAATTTTAGCAACACATGAACATAGACACACTACCTATCTATGCAATGAATTAAGGATGATTATTGTAATGACTTACAAGCGCTATTATTTTAAAACGTAAAATCAGAGTTTGTGTTGCTGGCGAAATATACTGTAGTGTTGCCAGGTGAACGGTTCATGCGCAGGCGCTGTGTATTGTTAATTATATTATAGCTTTATTCATGTTATGTTTAGTTACGGTTATTCACTTTATGTAACGCCATTTGGTGGTGCCCCGAAAATTAGAGCAACTAGAGGAGTCAAAGGTTATGTGACGCCATTAACGGGTGACAAAATGAAATGTTCTGTGTCTTCGAATTACGTTACAAATTTCTCTGGGTTTGAAAGTTGGTGGAAACATTTGGGATAATATAAGTACACAACTAAAATATATATATAACATAGGTTTAGTACATTTTTATTTTTTTAATGCAGAAAAGTTACATATTGTATGTTTAAAGAGAGAGCCAATTGCACACTGTAGGAATGTCACCAGGACTAGTTAAAACAACCTACATTTGTTAATATGGGTGTTAATGGTATCCATTAATGTACAGACATATTATTGTTTCAAATCCATTGTTTGAGTTTGTCAATATTTGTTCTTAACTTCCTGGACATATGTTTACTTGATATATCACCTTTTACAGACAAAGTCACAAAGTGCTTCACATTATAAACATATGACAACAATACAGTGAGATTTGACAAAACGTAATTAAAATGACTAAAACAATCGATTATAAAATCAAAACTGAAACCGTAATTTACAAACATGAGACAAAAGCCAATTTAAACAAGTGTGTCTTCAGAGTGACAAACCAGTCTGGAAACTATTGAAACCATGAAGTGATTCATTTATGGCAGGGATCTCCAAACCCTTCCATGGAGGGCCTAGTGTATGCAGGTTTTCACTTTCACCTTGTACAAAGCTGATGGAGTAGCTCACTAATTGGTTAGGATTTTCCTTCACCTGGCAGTCTAGGTCCTAATTTGGCTCTAATTGAAGGGAAAGACCAAAAACCAGCATACACTAGGCCCTCCATGGAAGAGTTTGCATACCCCTGATCTATGGTTTATTACAATGGTAGTCTCTCATCAGGAGTACATGTAAAGAAGTATAATTGTTGGAGTTCTGTGCCTTTCATCATCATTACCTTTTACTTCTGTTTTTTGTGACTTAGGAGCGCATTTGAAGTGGGACGAAAAGGTACAGAACAAAGACCCCTGGGAAACAACAAAGACAGAAGAACAGAATGGAGTCCATAGCCTTAGATCAGGCTGCGACCGTGGATGAGTTGGTGGAAGCGTGCATCCAAGCTTTTGGTCAGTCTCTTTGTTTTCCAATTAGCTCTTAGTTATACAGCACATGCAACTCAGAGTTCAAGTAAACACTGAAACCTGTTAGTGCGATCAGAACAACATTTCTTGGAAAATACTTCAAGAAGCAAAGAATATTTCTACAGTTGCAATCGAAATTATTTTAAACCACTATTGCAAATCAGGTTTATTTTCGAAATGTAAATACTTTCAACTGTTTGCAATGAAAAAAAATCTAACAAAAGCTATTGAAATAATGTCCTACTCCAGTCTCAAACTGATTCAACCCCTTCATGGCAAGAATCATTAGTACTTAGTAGAGCACCCTTTTACGGTTATGACCTGCTGCAAACGAGATGCATAGCCAGACACCAGCCTCTGTCTTAGCCCATTCCTCATGACCAATGAGCTCCAGTTCAATAATGTTCTTGGGTTTGTGTGCTGCAAATGCCGTCTTCAAATCTCACCAGAGACTGTCAATGTGGTTCAAGTCAGGCGACTGTGATGGCCACTGTAGCATCTTCTAGGACTTCTTCTGCAACCCAGCCTTGGTGGACTTTGAGGTCCTGTTGGGAGGTCCAATGACATCCAAGCTTCAGCTTCCTCAAAGACAGCATGACATTTTCACCTAGGATTTCCTGATACTTCAATGAATGATCTTGCCGTCTACACGCTGCAGGTTTTTCTGTGCCAGAGGATGCAAAGCAGCCCCAGAGCATCAGAGAGCCACCACCATGCTTGACTGTGGGCATTGTTATTTTCAGCATATTCTTCCTTCAGACATATGATCCATCATGCCGAAACGTTTTTAGTTATGTTTCATCGCTCCACAGAACAGAATCCCAAAACCTTTGTGGCTTATTTATATGATTTTAAACATATTGGAGATGACTTTTCTTGCACTTTTGGGCCAGTAATGGTGTACGTCTTGGAGTTCTGGCGTGGAAACCATCTGTGTGTAGTACGCACCTTACTGTGCTCACTGAAACATCAGTGCCTGTTTCTACAGTTCTTTTGCAGCACTCAAGTGTTTTATGCCATCTCAGGCATATTTTCTGCCATCTCAGAAATATGGTTGCAGCTGTTGATAGCTTCCTTTTTCTGCCGGTCCAGATAGTGTAACCACCATTCCTTTCACTTTGAACTTGCAAACTAAGAACATTCAGTTCCTTGTTTGGGAAGGACGATTATCTGTTTTCTTAACTTTTTGGACCATTCTTTTTACTTAGCCAAGTTTCTCACACACAGTCAAATGTGACACTCAACAAACCCCTAGCCAGTTCATGTATTTCATGTGTTCCAGCTCAAGCACACCTGGTTCAACTAATGAAGCCCTTGATTAGTTACATCAGGTGTGCTTGAGACAACACCTGTCCTGCATATTTGTGCTGTTGTGAGGGATTCTGTTCAGGGGGTTGAATCATTTTGAGACTGGAGAATTCGTTATGAGTTGCATTTTCAGTTGGATTTGGGGAAACCACTTAATGCATTCATTGTGTTGAGCTATTTCAATTGCTTTTGTTTGATTTGTTCATTGCAAACAGCTGAAAGTCTGTACATTTTGACAATAAACCTGATTTGCAATGGTGGTTGAATAATTTTGATTGCAACTGTATGAACACAAGGCAACGTTTTCAAATGTGTCATGTCAGTTAAAAAGCGCAGATTTTGACAGTATCAAATCGTTAGGATGACCTCTACAGTACAATTTGGGTGGTTTTCCTTAGTTGGACAAACAATGCTTGAGCCTGCTGTAAAAAATGTTTAAGTCACCATGAGTGTGCATGTTTCTTCACACAAGTTCACTCACGTGACTTCCTGGTTCAACATCAGTCTGTAAACAGTAAAAATATCGTAGAGCCTTTGCCTTTGGTGGCAGTTAGTGTCATCTCTCCTGATTCTGTGGGAGTTGGTACGATGAGACTGGCCCTAAGATACAACTGTGCATGATGAAATTGTTGTCAAACAAAGACGTGATAAAGTAAAAACGGCTGTGTTAAATCAACACCCTAAGTGTTAAATTAACACTCTTCAGTGTGTATATAGGTCCATTTGGACCTATATAAACACTGAGAGTGTTAATTTAACACTGACATTTTTACTGTGTACCTGTGTTCTCTTCCAGATGATATGGGCACTTTGAAGGACCCCTCCTTGGTGCGCATGTTCCTCATGATGCACCCCTGGTACCTCCCGTCCACTGAGATGGCTAAGAAGCTGGTGCTAAAGTATCCTTCCTGAGCCGACACACACTATGTCTCATCATGTATTTTAATCTGCTGTCAAGCAAACAGATACTGTTTGCTTGACAGCAGAAACTTACCATAAGTACAGAAACTTACCATAAGTACAGTGACACCCTTTCGAGCAACTTAGGGTAAAGTGCCTTGCTCAAAGACACATTGTAATTTGACCAACTCGGCATCTGAACCAGCGTCCATCTGATTACAAGACTCCCTAAACATCCATCTGAAGCCCCAATAAAATGTCAGGTGTAAATCTGAGTGCTCCCAGCTTACAAATCTAGTCACTATGATACCTTTTCTTTTTGTTAGGCCCTGTAAAGTTGCTTATTGTAAAATGGTATTTCTGAATCATGTTTGTAGTTGTTTTATGTATCTTAACAGTTGATTAGATCACAGAATGAGAGCTGCACTGCCGAGCTCAGAACAAGGATCTGCCACTTGGTGAAGTAAGACACTTTTGCTTCGTTTCGTAATGAAATTGGAGGTTATAATTTCGTTGCTTACAAACACGGCACCACTTCCTCCTGTCACGTTTCTCTCTGGTCAACTCCCTCCCTGGCATTAGGTACTGGATAAGTGAGTTCCCGGCCGAGTTCAATCTGAACCCTGAGCTGGCGGAGCACATCAAAGGCCTCAAGGACCAGCTGATATCCGAGGGGGACGAGGGCCAAAGCCAGCTCATCGACATTGACAGTGTGTAAGTTGTTACCGGCTGTCAGTTTAGTCTCTCCTGTTTGTACTGTCCATCGACATAATATATAAGAAACGCTCAACTCAAATCTCTATGGTAGCGAAAATCATCTTCGGGTCATGGATGCTCAGTTCAGAAGTGATTAATGATCTCTATGGTAGCGAATTCTATAGAAAAGAATCTGATTGAAACCATTTCCTACAACATGCCAGGTATCATCGTTCTGCTGGTTACTTAGAATGAGAATACTTTTTAACATTGATGAAGAGTTTAAAAAACAAGCTATTATTTTAGGTGATTGCTTTCTTAAAAAAGGTTATGATAAAATGTTGTTGAATAATAGTACAGGAGTATGAAATGTGACACAAGAAAGCTTAATATCCCCTAGACCTGCTAACTCTAAATCTATCACCCTATAGTGTTTGTGTCGACTTATTCACCGATCTCTCAGACTGTTAAAGCTTCTATTAAAAAGCATTGGCAGGACTTGTCCGATCCCTCAAGCTTTTCAGAATATCTCTCGGTTTGCCCTTAAACGAGCAAGGAATATACGGGACAGTTTAGTAAGGGCAGATGAATATGCACAGCATTGTCTATCGGGCCTTGCTTCGGTCCATGTCATGGCATTAAAAACTGCAAAGCCATGATCAAAGTGGATGTCTTTCTTCATCCCCATTCTGGAAAGAAAATGCATGTTAGGGGCAGAAGGTCTTGTAAAACTAAGTTATTAGTTTATTTATTTATTGAAGTGCCCATGTGGCTATTGTTATGTTGGCAAGTGTAAGAGAGAGTTGAAAATTCAGATTATTGTGCATAGGCGTAACATTAAATTGCGTTATGAGAAATCTCCAGTCGCTAGACATTTTATTGATTACTGAGCATAAAAAACATTAGTGCGTGATGAGAAGTCTCCAGTCGCTAGACATTTTATTGATTACTGAGCATAAAAGAAACATTAGAGTGTGTGATGAGAAGTCCCCGGTTGCTGGATATTTTCGTGCGACTGGGCATAATTTGTGCCAACTACTGTCCAAGTTTTAACGGTAGAACAGCCAATGAAAAGAGGAGGTGACAGAGTGTATTACTACAAAGAGAGGCATATTACATTTATGTTTTAGATGCAGAAAGCTGTAGAGGCTTAATAAAGCATCGCAATTAGGTTGGGTTAGGTGCTTAGTCAAGTGGGTTCAATTAAATGTGTTCTTTATATTATTTCTTTATTTCCTTTTCATTGTACTTAGATACTCTGAATGGTTCACTGCATATGTGAGGTATATTGTTGTATAATTGTATTCATGTAAATCTGTTTATAAATGTATTGTATTTTTGAACTAGTCTATAAATGTGAGGCCGAGCCCATTATTATTGAAATGTGGCTGGCTTGTCGTAGTAGAAGCAGGATGCAAAGGCGAGATGAAATGCGGTATTTATTAAGGGTAACATCCTAAACGGCCCACAACTAGAACTGAAAAACCATATGGCAGAGTAAACCCAAAATAAATGCAGCTGAAACACTTCGCTAGAATTTGAAACAAAACCAAACGCAGGCACACAGACCTGATAGCAATACGCACACAGACCTGATAGCAATATGCACACAGACCTGATAGCAATATGTGGAGTGACAGCGTAACAACCAGCATACATCGACATACAGCAACAACAAAAAAATCAAGAACACCACACCTAGGCATAACATGTACTATACATGGACTGTAATTTGGGAACAGGGAACCGGTGAGAAGTAAAAAATGATATAATATGGAACAGATGTGTGTGTATGTGTGTGTGTGTGTAGAGATGATTATATGGAGTCTTGTTGCAGAAACGTGTTAGTTCGTTAAGACTGCTGCTGCCAAATGCATTGATATTTATTTTAAGCTTCACTATGCAACGTTCCATTAATTTGTCCTGTTGGCCCACATTTTATGTAGATTTTAAAAATTATTTTATTTATATATGTTTTTACTAAACACAGGAATAATACAGGGAAAATATTACCAATTTCTGGAAATACAAATGATTATTTTGGCCATAATATGCATTTGTTGCTAGTTACAATAGATAGTTGTTTTGCTATTCTAATATTGTCTGCAATTTGTATTATTTTAGTTGATGTTTTCAAGCCCTGGATCCAATATGCCAGTTCCTAACTTTGACTAGTCCTAAAACGTCATTTTTGTAGTTTTTTTGTAGGTTTAAAAGACACAATTTGTGAAGTGCCTTTTTTTTCTTCTCTCCTGTATATAGTCTCCTGTATATAGTCACTGTTGTACAGTTTAGTGTTTATGTAGTATCTGTGTAGCATCCCTATTGATAATGTTTAGTGTTTATTTAGTGTCTTTGTAGCATCCCTGTTTATACTGTTTAGTGTTTTTGTTGTGTAAACTCAGCAAAAAAGAAACGTTCTTTCACTTTCAGATGATTTCATTTTCAGCAAACTTAACATATATATTTGTATGAACACATCAATAATCAACAACTAGGACATAAACTGAACAAGTTCCACAGACATGTGACCAACGGAAATGGAATGTGTCCCTCAACAAAGGGGAGGGGGTTAAAATCAAAAGTAACAGTCTGTATCTGGTGTGGCCATTCAGCTGCAGTCCATCTCCTCCTCATGGACTGCACCAGATTTGCCAGTTCTTGCTGTGAGATGTTACCCCACTCTTTCATTAAGGCACCTGCAAGTTCCCAGACATTTCTGGGTGGAATGGCCCTTTACCCTGGTATCAGGTCCCAGGGGTGCTTAATGGGATTGAGATTCGGGCTCTTCATTGGCCATGGCAGTACACTGACACAAATCATGCACAGAAAGAGCAGTATGGCTGGTGGCATTGTCATGCTGGAGGGTCATGTCAGGATGAGCCTACAGGAAGGGTACCACATGACAGAGAAGGATGTCTTCCCTGTAATGTGCAGTGTTGAGATTGCCTGCAATAACAAACTTGTACAGACATTGTAATGTATTGCCCTGGCCACATCTGCAGTGCTCATGCCTCCTTGCAGCATGCCTAAGGCACGTTCACACAGATGAGCAGGGACCCTGGGCATCTTTCTTTTGGTGTTTTTCAGGGTCAGTACAACTGTCTCTTAAGTTTTCATAACTGTGACCTTAATTGCCTACCATCTGTAAGCTGTTAGTGTGTTAAAGGAACACTCCAGACCCCTAAACAGCTCAAAATCATTTTGCCGGTCATGTCTTAGACACAACAGTCACTATCATCATCTTCTCAGCGTGTTCTGCATTTTCCAACTCGGCCACCTTAAGTGTTCCGAATTTCACACTGTGACGTCAATGCAGCATTATTGAAAATACAGATAGAAACTACAGCCAGAGGCATTCTTTTGATTTCCTGACTTTTATTTATCCAGTTTTATTCTCCAATCAACGCGATTCAAAGACTGACTTGATTCAAAACGAACAGTTTATTTTTTTTAAAATGTTGCAGAGTTTGTAACACGCCGAGAAGGTGTTTTTATTGTGTCGGAAACATGACTGGCACAATCTTTTTGAGCTGTTTAGGTGTTTGGAGTGTTCCTTTTATGACCGTTCCATGGGTGCATGTTCAAAGATTATTTTTGGTAATTGAACAAGCATGGAAAACACTGTTTACACCCTTTACAGTGAAGCTCTGTAAAGTTATTTGGCTTTCTATGAATTATCTTTGAAATAATGTCCTGAAAATGGGCCATTTCTTTGCTGAGTTTAGTATCCCTGTTGTATAATTTAGTGTTTATCTAGTATCTAGTGTTAATGTTGTACAATTTAGTGCTTATGAATAGAGTCTTTGTAGCATCCCTGTTTATACTGTTTAGTATTTATGTAGTGTCTTTGCAGACATCCCAAGTCTCCCATATGACCCAGGAGTTTCCCACATTGTACTCGCAGCTCCCTGACACCCGCAATTATATACAATATCCCAGACATTGATTTTGTTGCTCAAACAATAAATCGATGTCCAGGATATTGTATATAATTTGCGGTGTCTTAAAATGCACGAGACTCCCTGGACATCCATTTATACTGTTTAGTGTTTTCGTAGTGCCTGTACCGTCCCTGTTTTAATATCTAGTGTTTATATAGTGTCTATGTAGTGTCCTTTTTGTGCAGATTAGTGTTTATGTACCGTAGTGCCCTTGCAGTGTCCCTGTTGTACAGTTTTTCTAATGTAGACTCTTTGTAGTGTCCCTATTGTACAGTTTAGTGTTCATGAAGTGTCTTCGTATTGTCCATTTTGAAATGTTTAATGTTTATAAGGCACAGTTGGTAGCCTGGATTTAATCAGTGGACTAGTAACCAAAACCGTTTGCTAGCTCATTACCCAGAGCCTGCCAGGTAAAACAACTGTGCTTATGTTCTTGAGTTAAGACCGTTATTCCATATGGCTCTCAAGTGCCAGTCTAATTTGGAGGGGTAAATGAGGAAGTTAAACATCAGTAGTACCTTGTGTGTAATCGTTGACCAATTTAGGTGATCCTTAATCTGTTAATGTGTCCTTGTGCAAACTGGCATTTCTCAGGCATCAGGCTGGGTCCTGCCATGACAGAGATCCTAATTTATCGATCTGAAGTCCTATCTGGACATGACTATATCCTAGGAATCACTGGCAGGCTGTTATTGGGGCACGTTAATTCGACAGCAGGGTTTCAAAATCATTGGTCAAGAGCTCTTTATTTCTTCTCTTGCATCGTCTCTAGCGTTCACACCTCCCCTCACCTTTACATCGTTGAGAGGCATCGGGGCGGAGGTGCCATGTGGCATATGCCCTTCTTCGACGTTCCCGGACATATCCATTCAACTCCTTCACCATCACATGGACTGTCTCGTGTTTAATCATTTTTATTTTTTATTTATTTTTAAATAAATTTAGAACAATTTTGTACGTTGAGAACAATTTCTCTTTTGAAACGGCGACCTGGCCAAGATAAAGCGAAGAGGGTGAAGATGACACATAGTTACACAAGAATTACTCAAATTACACATGAATTACACAAGGGAATAAAAATACATTTTTATATACAACTAGTGCAACAGAGTCTAAATTAGACAGGTGTGTAAAGTGGCATGGCAAATACAATGGAGTAACTAACACTTAAGCATAAGTGCAAGACAATATTGTGCAAATGGCAGACAACAAATAAGATACTGTGGTCAGTGTGTGCAAAGGCAACATGGGACAAAACAAGGCACTACAGCACAGGGTTCAACATTAACAATGGCCCGGGGCCAATAATTAACGTTGTGCCAGTAAACAAAGATAGTCACTTGCCCGTTTGGGACAGTGCTCAATTTTGCATTTTAAATTAATTTAAATTAATAGTCTCATATTTAAATGTTTGTCCGTAATATTTGTCCCTCCCCTGCTTTAAATTTATCTTATCTCAAGTTAAAATCCATGTTTGTCATGCGGTTCCTTCTTCCTCTGTGTTGTGGCAATAAAACTGTCTAATTTTTTTGACCAATAATATTTAAATGCTTGTTTGTTTTAACCAATCAAAATGTTGCAAGCAATAGTGAAGGACCCAAACAAATGTGATCCTTTAATCAAAAGAACAGTTTGTGTGGGTAGAAAAATAAACTAACTATACCTATGTTATATATATATATTTTTTAGTCGTGTACTTACATTATCCCAAATGTTTTCAACAAACCCAGAGAAATTTGTAATGTAAACCGAAGACACGGGACGTTTCGTTTTGTCACCCGTTAATGGCGTCATATAACCTTTGACTCCTCTAGTTGCTCTAATTTCCGGGGAACCACCAAATGGCATTACATACAGTGGGGCAAAAAAGTATTTAGTCATCCACCAATTGTGCAAGTTCTCCCACTTAAAACGATGAGAGAGGCCTGTTATTTTCATCATAGGTACACTTCAACTATGAGAGACAAAATGAGAAAAAAATCCAGAAAATCACATTGTAGTGTTTTTAATTAATTTATTGGTAAATGATTTGTTTGCGTCTTCTTTGTTCAATGTTACTGTAATTTTTAAGTGCCTGGCTCAGACATTACTTTTTGTCCCTTCTAGCCCATCGTACAAATGGAAGCGTCAGGTCACCCAGCGACAGCCGTCCTTGTCCAAGAAGAGGAAGATGTCCCTGCTGTTTGACCACCTTGACTCAGGAGAGCTGGCGACACACCTCACGTACCTTGAGTATAAGTCCTTCTGCAAGATACTGGTATGTGGTGCTCCGCAGAGCTGTGTGTTTGCCCACTAGATTTCAGTAGAAATAGTAACAAAAAGTTGAAATCCCATTAAATCTAGAATTTTAGGCAGTTCTAAAAAAACATTTTCTCCCCTCCCAATTGGTCTTGTTCAAATCCCCCCGACCCTGCCATGTCGGCAACTCTGTAACTGCTTAGACAGATGTGGGATGGTGAGGGGCGCGCACATGTTACATCCTACCACATGTCGCAGAGCCAGCCAATAGTTTTTGTACTGCTCATCCAACACGGAAGCCTTTAGTCACATCATGTGTGGAATGATTACGTTCACCAACTATTCTTCAACGATTGACTATACAGGTGCCCAGTCTGATCACAAGGAGTCACTGGAGAGTGATGTGGCAGGATACATAAGTCAACTTATCTATTCCAAATCTCGGGCAGTGATATGCCAAATTGCGCTGCCTCGTGCACAAATTGTAGTCCCCCCCCAATAATAAGAACAATTTGTGAAAAATATATGGTGTGTCCCCCCCAATTCAAAATTGATCCTACGCCTTTGCTCGTAGAATGAGAAGGTCCGGGGAAATTCAGAGAAGTAATAGTCAAGCTCAAAACCCAAACATGACTGTCCTTCAATGCAGTGGCTTAGCCCACTACACCACGTGGACCCCAGTCCAAAAACACAGTGTCTCTGTCCCAAGCATTTAACGCTCTGTCATCTCAAAACATGTCTTGACTCTACGTGCGCTTAGCCGCTCCAATTCGCCCAGTGAATCATTCCCATTCTCTGGGCACTCTTCCTCCAGTTCCAGGACTACCACAGCTTTGTGATGCACGGCTGCACCGTGGACAACCCCATCCTGGAGCGCTTCATCACCCTGTTCAACAGCGTGTCTCAGTGGATACAGCTGATGGTGCTCAGCAAGCCCACGGCGCCTCAGAGGGCTGCAGTCATCTCCCACTTCATCAGGGTGGCTCAGGTATGTCGGTGGGGTAGCTGAGTTTGTAAAAATCTTCCATACAATGGAAATGTCATGGAAACGCCCAGGTTAAATGCTAAGAGGTAAAGATTGTGAATCTACTCATTGACCTCCAGCAAAAACCGCCTACTGTACCTTTAGGAGAATATGCATGCTGCATGTGTAGATAGAACTCTTGTGGATAGGTATTTTAGTAAACATGGAGAAGGCATGTAGGGGGAGACAGAGAGGAAGTTACAGACAGCGGCCGAGCTGGGACTCGAACCCATGAGCAAAACTGACGCTGTGCTTTTATAAATTCATGAGCTGTCATTATAACAGAATGTTCCTGCTGATCAGGAGAGTTCATCTGTCAGTTCTGGTACTACCAGTGGGGGTCTCTGCTGACAGATGGGGGTTATATTTAGATGGTTAGACAACGTCTGGAGTGGGCCTCCTTCATCTCCATCTCCTCTTCTCCTTCCCTCCACAACAAACTGTTCATTATTTATTAACTGTCTCCTCAGCAGGCCCACAGTCCTCTCTGTCACCCCTCCTCTGTCACCCCTCCTCTGTCACCCCTCCTCTGTCACCCTTACTCTGTCACCCCTCCTCTGTCACCCCTCCCCTGTCACCCTTACTCTGTCACCCCTACTCTGTCACCCCTCCCCTGTCACCCTTCCGCTCTCACCGCTCTCTCCAACACACCCCTCTACTTAAATAGCCAAATGTAGTCGCAGTGATTATTGAACGACAACACTTTGGCTACAAAAAAATGTTTAAAGACATTTTGTGGACTATGCGAGGGCGTCTGTATGTTCCCACTCCAACGGACTGCAGTATAGATCTATTTACTGCTGCACTCCTCTCTCTCTCTCT
>JACXGM010001061.1:0-11107 GCA_016801145.1 Umbra pygmaea | reverse complement strand
CCCCGAAGCAGGTCCCTACACAGCCTACTGTAGCTCTCTGTCAGCTGGCATTTGCTTTGACCCAGCAGATAATAGTTAGTCATATTCCTTCAAACACACACATCACAATGGAGTACAGCCCTCCCAGCACAATGGAGAGCTTTGTCACATCAATGGGACACCCTGATATTCAGCAGACGCAAAGAGCTGTTCTGCAGAGGTCTCATAATGCCAGGCTGCTACATAGGACTGCCTCTTCCTTCAAACACATCACAATGGAGTACAGCCCTTCCCACAGAATTAAAAGCTTTGTCACATCGATGGGACACCCTGATATTCAGCAGAGGACTGCCTATTGATTGGAGCATCCAGGCGGGTATTTGAGCTGGTATGTGAGCCAAATAATGCCCGCTGGCAATCCTCCCAAACAGATGCCACCCCATTGATTTTCACTGGATTCCACGCAGGCATAAGGTCGAAGCCTTGCCACAGTGGAGCTCCATTCACAAAGTATTCCTAGCAGCTGTGACACAGTGACTATAACGCGTAACGCTGTGCTGTCTGTTATTGGTATCGTCAATAGAGAGAGAGAGAATAAAATGTGTGTCTGAGAGATAGTGTGTGTTTGTTTAAGAGAGAAACAGATTATGTGGCCTTCTCAGCATTACTGATGTACAATAAATACTGTATAGTGACTTTATTGTGTCTTCAAGTGCATCCAATCCACTATGTTTCCCTCCCAGAATAAAAGTCTCTTTCACTCTGTCTCTCTCAATTAAATGTCCTCTACCTGTTTATAACTAGCTTGGTCTTCTGCCTTTGGCTCCTCATCAATCCGTCTTCTTTTCTCCTCTTGCTCTGTCTCTGATAAGTCTTCGTTGGCACTGGCTCCTCCACCCACATTTGGTCTTTTCTTCATCCATGTCTGTTATCCCTCCATCTCACACTGTGACTCACTTCTCTCTCCCAATTTTCTTTCTCTCTCTGTCACACATCTTCCCTATTTCAGTCTCCAACTTAGCCTCAACCTGGTCTCATTCTAAGGTCTGCCTAGATTTGTCAACCTAGTCTTATCCTGGAATCATTCTAGATTAATTTTAGACTCATGAGGGCGTTTTAACACCTAAACGTCTGCACCAAGGTCTGAACCAAAGTTTGTGTTTAATTACGTTGTATACATTTGATCCCGTTCTTATTGGTTTACATAGTGATTTTGGTCTGAAAGTCCGGACCATCCAAAAAGTGTTTTCATACTGCAACTGAACCATGGTCCGTGGCACCTTTCTCACCTGCAATTTTGTTTCGGACCAAACTGAAAAGTCAGAAAGTCCTGACCAAATAATGTTGGTGTGAAAACGCCCTTAGACTCAATGCAGGCTCCCCCCCGACTCAACATAGTCTCATTCTACACCCAACACAGTCTCAACCTAGACTTATCTTTGACTCATCTTAAACTCAACACAGTCTCAACCTAGACTCATAGTCCACACAAAAGCAGCGTTGTCTCAACCTAGATGCTCGGTCCATAAAACGCCAAGTTTGTCAGTTTGCTGTAAATGTATTTACATACTACCGTTGTTCTGGATTGGAGCCTATACTAAATCACAAAAACATACAAGTAAATAATGGAAACCTAGCCTTGGCAAAGGGCTAGATACACATTTTAACTAAAATGGCTGGCAAAGAGCTGGCTACACATTTAAATAGAGCGACAGACCGTATATGAGGCCCATATCAAAATGTGTGCAACACAAGAATAGTGGAAACTATGTGTGAAAATACCGCCTTCAGCAAGCAAAGTTATGTAGGAGGGTTATTTAACAGCAGAGGCCCTAGTTCTCTTTTCTCCTCACCCTCTGTCCTGTTCTCTCTCCTTACAGAGACTGCTGCAACTCCAGAACTTCAACACCCTGATGGCCGTAGTGGGGGGGCTTAGTAATAGTTCCATATCCCGTCTCAAAGACACCCAGTCTCACATCAGCAATGACACCAACAAGGTAATCTCTCACCACATACCTTATGGAAATCTCAGGTTTTCATTCACCTTAGGTCATGAAATATATTCACAAAAGATTTACACATTAAAGCATTATTAATCTCATCATAACCTAAACATTATTCATCTCAGCTTAACATACTGTATCATTTCATACCTTTTAGACAGAGCACAGTTGCCATCTTAAAGCATCACGTATTTAAAACATAAACTGGCTGCTTAGTTACACAAAGGATTAGGAAAACTTAGAAAGTGAACACATAGGCTTCTTTGTTTTGGCTTATCTAAAATGTATCATCATGCATTAATTATAAAGCTTTTCTTTGAGGGACTATGTTTCCTGGCAGGTTGTGTTGTCATGTGTATTATTGTTTATTTATACTCTATTATGTGTTATGGTTTAGCGCGCCAACCTCTAGACACTGGGAGTGTGGTAGGCACTTGATTACTCATTACGCATGAATGGTGCTCTGGATAAATACCCACACCAGCGTGTGATGAGTAATCAAGATGCCTATTTAGTCCCGGCGGGTGCTATTGTGACTTTCAGTCCTGTTTTGTGTTGGTAGGGAAAATGAGTAGTAGTATCCTCTTGTTTTGGAGTACAGCTGCTTAAACACTGTAAGTGTGCATTATTGATTGAGCCTTCAACTCGTTATGTGTCACGTTTACACTCTTGTCAGCCAGGCGTACGTGTATAGGGAGCAACCGTGTCCGATGCCGCGTTAAGAGCATCGTAGATTTATGTATGTTGTTGTGCAGCTATAGGAACAGGGTAGTTATCGTCCCTGCCTTAAAACGTGATGGTACCAAGTAAATAAAGATCTAGAACACTCCTCCATGCAATGTGGTCTCCATCCTTCCAGGCACAACGCCTCAACACCAGCAGTTGTGTCCCTTTATTCCAAAGACTAGGACTTTCAATGTTAAAAGTATAATGGTTTTCCTTACAATGAACTAATACTTCAGACAAAAGGCTCGTAAAATAATTATTGTTAGAACCCAATCCTTCCATAAGTAACCTGCCTAAAACCCTTTTCTTTGTCACACAGTGGTAACCCCCCTGTTCTCTCTCCATTCTCCCAGGCTTTCAACAGCTTGATCGACTTGGTGACGTCCTGCGGTAACTACAGCCAGTACCGCCGCCGTTTCTCAGAGTGCACAGGCTTCCGTTTTCCCATCCTGGGCGTGCACCTCAAGGACCTGATCGCAGTGCACGTGGCGCTGTCCGACTGGGCCGACCCAGAAAAGACCAAGGTCAACCTGACCAAGTGTCAGCAGCTGTTCGCAATCCTCCATGAGCTGGCCCAGGTCCAGACAACGCCGCCTAGCATCGATGCCAATACCGACCTGCTGAATCTACTCACGGTCAGTGTTGTGGCCTGTTTGGGTGCTCCTAGTAAAAGTGTTGTAACAATGAACAGAGGATAGACTAGCCTAGATATAGAAATACAACTTTTTACTGAAAAGAACTGAAATACTGTATATTTCCCATAAATGCACCCTTAAAAAAAATCCCCAAACGTTTTCTTCAGTTGTCCTCATAGGTAAACCTTTTTATGGTTCCAGTGAACCAGTTTTGGTTACATATAATACCATACACACTGTATGCATATAACGTCGAACCCTTTCCACCAAAAAGGGTTCTGTATTACATTTAATAAAGGTACTTCTGTGAACCACGAAGTTGCAGATATGGGGGTTTGCCGATATGTCCATTGAGGTGCTTTTCATTTGACATTAACTTTTACTAGTATTGTTTATTTTTTTCTGTCGGTGTCTCAACCATTATTTATCTATGTTTATCCACTTTCTGTCATAAACCGATATTTATGTCTGGAAAATATATGATTCCATGGTGAAATTAAGGTACATCATCGATAATAAAATGGTATTGTTATGAAAGCAGAAGCTACAGTACAGGGCTTCTGTTCAAATGGCAAAAGGTCAATTCTACGGCATGATCATTTGAACATTGAAGGAGGTGCTTATCTTCCTATGGCGAACTTCCTTTCACCTTTGTAGAGGCTATGAATGAATTTACCCGAGGTCTGTACACAGAGATGGAGCGCTAAACATCCGCAAAATAATCCACTCATAAGGAATGGAATTAATGAGAGCATGTGGATAAATGGCGAGCCATCGGTCAAATTCATGGAATCTGGGGAAGGTGTTGGATTTGTTTTGGTTGAAATGAAACCCGTTGTGAGGCCAAGGACGCAATCAGAGTTTAATGGCAGAAATTGAAGTAGGGAATACCAAAAGGTTCCAGGTGACAGCCAGTCATTCATAACCATATTGCTTTCTGTTTATAGTGAAAGGATAAGACTTTTTCAAAATAGCCAAACACTACTATATTGAGATATTGCCGTATCTTTTCCTTTCCCGTAAATAGTATTGCCGTGCTGAAGACGTATTGTCACTTCTTGTAATTTGCCAAATACTTTTAGTCCCATGGCATGTGTACAGGAAGTGGTAAGAGGGTGCTAGCCAGGCTGTTAAACCCATGATGTCGTTAAACTTGTGTTGTCGTCGGCAGACAATATTTTGTTGTAGTACAAGGGACTGCGATGTACTACCTCTGACTGGAGCTGTGGACACTATTTCCCGCCCTGTCTCCTTCTGTCTCTACCTAGGTTTCTCTGTCTTTCTCTCGATCCCTTAGGAAATTAACTGTTGATCAGGATTATTACTCACCTGACATTCACTTGCTACTGGGATGTGTTATGGTTGATTTCCTGTCCTGTTCCTTTTCACAGAGATTTTCCTTTATTACCCTGGTTATCTCTAGGGAGAGCAACAGTAATTGTAGCACGTGTGCGTGTGTGCGTGTGCGTTCATGTACATGTGCGTGTGTGCTGTCTGAAGGCTCCTGACAGTGTATGTTTTACAATGATAAATGAGATAAACCTTTGTCATTCTTCAAGCTGAACTTTTTTGTCTGCATCTGGCGTGTGTCAGACATGATAAGCTTTTACTGAATATGGGAGGCGTATTTATTTTAAGATGAGCCAACCCCGGGGATAAATAGCATATTTGACTGCAGATGTTCATTGAAGATTGGGGCTTGGTGACAGTCTTTTATTTTTTTCACTAATTCTCTTTCTCTGTCTTTCCTACTATCTTTCACTACCAATGTCTCTATAAAAACAGCCATTGTCTGTTGTATATTCTGACAGGCCTGAACATAATCTGCAACAAAATCTGTGCTCTCTGATCTTAATTTTCTCTCAACATTATTCAGATGAATCTCTTCAAGTTAGTTTAGTTTAAGAACAATCCTGGTAATCTGTCTTAAATTATCTGATGAATATTTATGATTATGTCATTCATGGGGTTGTGGGATTGGAAATAATGCTAATATTCTACTTCACTCAATCCTGTATTTCTACATTCATGTTTTCCTATGGGGCTCTCTGTGTATGAGCAGGCCATAGTCACTGAGTGTGATTTCCATGGATTTAATTATTTGACCTGGATGAGGTGTTTTTATGCTAAGTTGATATCTTCATCTCTGGAAAAAACTAGGAGATCACTGCAGATGTTTCTTAAATCAACCTCATGATGTGTCCGGAATGTGCTCATGAGGAAGATGGATGGTCACAAACCATCAAACAAAGCCGAGCTGTTTGAATTTTATTGTTAAATTACTGTAAGAGACGTTTAGGAATTGCAGCCATTTTCATACACAGTCCCCTTATTTCAGGGGCTCAAATGTAGTTGGACAAATTTACACAATCATAAATAAAATGTTCAGTTTTAATTCTTTGTCGAGAATCCTTTGCTAGCAATGACTGCTTGAAGTCTGGAAAGCATGGACATCCCCAAACGCAGGGTTTTCTACATTGTTATGCTTTGCCAGGCCTTTACTGCAGCTGACTTCAGTTGTTGTTTGTTCATGGGTCTTTCTGCCTTAGGTTTAGCCTTCAGCAAGTGAAATGCATGCTTGATTGGGTTGAGATCAGGTGATTGACTTGGCCATTGCAGAATAATCCACTACTTTGCCTTAAAAAACTCCTGAGTTGCTTTCACAGTATGTTTTGTGTCATTGTCCATCTGTAAAGTGAAGTGCTGTCCAATCAACTTTGCTGAATAAGTCTGAATCTGAGCAGACAATATATCCCTATACACTTCAGAATTCATCCGGCTGCTTCTGTCTTCTGTCACATCATCAATAAACACTAGTGACCCAGTGCCATTAGAAGCCATGCATGCCCATACCATCGCACTGCCTCCACCGTGTTTAACAGATTATGTGATATGAATAAGATCATGAGCCGTTCCAAGCCTTCTCATAATTTTTTTCTTCCCGTCATTCTGGTACAGGTTGACCTTATTTTCATCTGTCCAAAAAATGCTATTCCAGAACTGGGCTGGCTTTTGTAGATGTTGTCTGGCAAAGTCTAATTTGGCCTTTCTATTTATGGTGAACCCTCTGTATTTGCTCTCGTGAAGTCTTCTCTTTATGTTAGACTTGGATAAAGATATGCCTACATCCTGGAGAGTGTTCTTCACAACAAAGAAAAATTATTTCTGGACCTAACTGTAAATGATCTTAATGAAAATATTTTTATCAAGAATTTGGGAGAAATGTTGTCAGTAGTTTGTGGAATAAATGTAAAAAATGTCAATATGACCCAAACACATGCCTATGAATAGTAAAATCAGAGACACAGATGATTGTGCATTTGTCTCTTTATTTTCTTCCAAAGCTTAATGTAATTTGTAAAAACGGATGTGTGTGGTTAATGTTTTAAATTGTATACTGAACCACACATTTCACTGCCATAATGATGTTTCAGAAGAGGATAGAGTCACATAATTTTAGACAATTCCAGTTGGTGGATTACATTAATGACAGGTGTTTCTAAAAGGTGCACCTTTAGTTCTACTTTGTTTGCCAGTCTCTCTTGACAGGGTAAATTGCACCCGTGTGAGCTTTCTGAGAAGCAATCGATAGTCTTGCATCTTATTCACACCGTTCATTCCATCTGGACTTTGTTCGATTGAAGATGGTGTGAAAAATTCAATATGCAAAGTGAAACCATAGCAATAACATGTGGTTTACGGTGGAGTGCCAGTGTTAACAAACCGCAAACAAGCTTCGAGCTTCTCGGTCCAATCAAAACCCTTTCTTTATCTCTTGTTTGTTCTTTCAAGACGTTAAAAGGATTCCATTGCTCTTGTATACAAACATTCGTCTGCCCATCTTCTTTGTTGTCATGGTATCCACATTCAGGCTCTATATTAATCAGATTGTCCTGTTCTGTGCTGTAGGTGTCTTTGGACCAGTACCACACTGAGGAGGAGATCTACCAGCTTTCTCTGCTGAGGGAACCTCGTTGTTCTAAACCGGCGGTGAGATGGAGGGGAAAGCACCAGTCATTCATATTGTAGAGCTCATATTGTAAAGGAAACCAATACAGTTATCTTCACATGACATTTGACTGTTCAACTGTTCTCAGTAGCTGCTTCCAGGAAGTACCTACTCTGGACATCCCCTCTTCTGGGAACTCTATTCTAGTAAATGTCTTTGTTGAAATAACAAGGGTTTTTCCCCTTTATATGCAATTGATTTAAGATCCTGCCTTTTCATTGGTTTGTCAGAGCCCTGGCCCCTCCTCTGCTCCCGCCCCTAAACCCAAGCCATCTATGATTGACGAGTGGGCTGCATCTGTGAAGCCCAAAGCCGACCCTGCTGTCATCACCAAACACATAGAGAAGATGGTGGATGTAAGCTTGGTTCAACCAGATTGTAATGCAAAGCTCAATATGTTCAATTTCACATCCGCTTCAAGGCTAATTACAACTAATTGAGCCCATGTAATTGGCTTGGAACATAGCAGTTATCTTCTCCACTAGCCTCTTATTAATCACAACAAGTCACTGGGACATACCGTGTATTTGTGATGTGTTTCCACGGTTACAGTCTGTCTTCAAGAACTTTGACACGGACGGGGACGGCCACATCTCCAGAGAGGAGTTCGAGATCATCCGGAACAACTTCCCCTACCTCAGCAAGTTTGGAGAACTGGACAAAAACCAGTAATAAACAAAACCAGCATATCCACAACTGTTAACCGTAGGCTACATAGCAACAGTGGCATATAACCTGTGTTTTAACCATCCAATACAGAATAGCATCACCGAGTTTGATTGGGTAAAGTCGTAATGTTAACGCCCGCCCCCTTCTTCTCTCTACCAATCAGAGATGGAAAGATCAGCCGAGAGGAAATGATTGACTACTTCATGAAGGCCAGTTCCCTGCTCAACTGTAAGATGGGATTCATTCATACATTCACAGAGACCACCTACGTGAAGCCTACGTTCTGTGAACACTGTGCTGGATTTGTGAGTATACCGTTGTTCTATCTCTTGTTTTTTATTTATTATTTTCCTTCCTTCCCTCAAAACAATAGCAAAAGATGTACTTTGATGATGTCGGGAAGTAGCGTAGGATCATGGGTTTCGTTATCGTCATCAATGACAATCTTCCAATCTAGCATCTCCGGCAGAAAAAAGGTTCACTTACAAAGTAATGTATTGTTAAAAATATTATAACTTTATTCACCTTGTTTGGCGGCTCCCTGGATCTTAGAGCAACTAGAGCAGTCAAAGGTTATATGACGCCATTGACGGAAGACAATATGAAACGTTCCGTGTCTTCGAATTATATTGCAAATTTCTCTGGATTTGAAAGTTGGTGGAAACATTTAGGATAATATAAGTACACAACTAAGAAATATATATAATAAAGGTATAGTGATGATGGCTTTTTTAATGTAAAGTACATGTTTTGTTATTGTTTTGGAAAACGACATATTGTACCTTTAAGATTTTTGTACATTTATTGATGGCGTTTATAGTCAGATGGCTCAGTGGTTAGGGAGTCAGACTTTTATTTGGAAGGTTGCAGGTTCGATTCCCAACTGTGCCAAATGGTGTTGCTCCGAGGGAATGTCCCTGTATTCACTGTAAGTCGCTCTGGATAAGAGTGTCTGCTAAATGACTAGAATGTAAAATGATTCAAATTTTTCTCCCTCCCCAATTGGACACGTCCAATTTTCAATCCCTTTTGTGCTTATCTTGTAGGCAACTCCTCGGCCGGAGGAGCGCAAGATTGTTGTAGATCAATCGCATGCGTCCTTCAAGCATGTGTCGCCTAACTGTCCATTCTCATCATGCTGCTTGTTCATCATGGAAGTCTGTAGTTGATACCGGCTATACATTTGTTGAACCCTGGTTGCCGTGACTCAACATATATAATGTATGCTTTATCATATCGGTGGGCCCCATGCAGGTTTTCAATCGTAGGGCACAGATATCCGCGCTACGCCCCAGACCAAAGTAATTGATAAAGTAACGTTTTATAAATGGAAACTTCCTTCTTTTATCTCTTAGAGTTTAGATGTTAATGATCTCTAATCTCCAATCATTTCCTAAACACCACCAGTCATTCTGATTGCAGGTTGTGCGTTATGAAATTACAATGGTTGGATACTCTTCTCTGGCTGGATTTTAATAAGAGATACAGCAACACTGCGCTCAAACTTAATGTGACTTGCAGACCAGATGTGGCCGGTAATCGAAAGCAGACTTTCAGGCCATTGTATTATGTATTGCATTGTCATAAATAATTTAATTTCAATGAAAACCTAATCCTATTAGGATCTTTTATGGTGAAGGCCACAGGATTTAAAGATGAATAAACGCAAAAGCCATGTCTCTTTCACTAGCAATTAAAGTCATGGGTGATACTGGCAAGTCTTAAATTACCTCAAAAGGCACCCTGGGAAGTACTCAAATAAGCTTTAAACCATAGCACGTACATTCAATACTGATCAAGGATTTTCGATACACGCTGTGTTTAGGATTTTGAATAGTTCTTCAAATTAAGAACATACAGATTGTATGCTGGGTTTCAAAGTGTTTGGACAAGGTGCCTTTCCAATGACTGTTGAGCAAAATTCATTTGAATGCGATTGGCTTCAACAAATCACGGTAGCGAAGAGACACATTTCACAATAACAAACAGTCCAGCAGCAGGTCAGTCAGGGTAGCCGACCTCCTCCACAGAAGAAGAAGAAGAAGCCAATGTTTTTATTCTAATTTCATTTCTGTGCGCTTCAATGAGCTCCACATCCTTTTCATCACTCAAAGGCCACTGACTGGCCTGTATGAGTGCAAACCTATTGATCAAAGCCAGACTGATACTCGTAACTTTGCAAAGCTACTAAAGATGAGCGAGTGGCATTGATGTCTACGGCCAACCAATACAGTCTGCCATTATGACTAACCACCTATATATTTGCAGAAGCAACAACTGTATGCTTCATTATTCTGTATTATAATAAGGTCTGGAACAAAGACCAGTTATTTGGAGATACATTTCTGGGTTGATTTGATAGTGAAGGTAACACACAAGCAGGTAATTATTGTCCCTGACAAGCTGACAAGCCTCCCCCAGCCCACTCGTGCTGCTTGTCATGTGGTGATGAGACGGATAAATAGTGGTGCGAGAGGGCATCAGCGATGCTCTTTGTCACGCTGTCAAGGACGGTGAGTCAGCAGGGCCAGTAATGAGGGCCAGAGGGCTGGCTTTGATAAGAACATGGGTGGTTGCTCCCAAAACAGCACTGACGCCATGAGCTGGAACCAAACTGAGGTACAACATACTGGACTCACAGGCTTTATCTTTTTCTCTCTAAAACAGACAAACACAATCCCAAATACTTTATCAAGCCAAGTAAGAACCGAAAATGTGTTTTTTTAAACCTAACTATGATTCAAAACCGAAACCTAACCCCAATCTCCTATTGTGAGGGAGGACATTATGCCTAACCCTTAACCTAACCCGTGATGCCTAAAGATAACATTGTACTCATTCCACATGGGCCTCCAGAAGATTGAAATAGATGGCAAATTCCGGTTACAAAACAAACAGTGTACTGGAGTTGTGGGAGTGAAACTCAATTTTGGAAAACGGTCAAACCCTTAAAACATAGCTCTTTCTCCTCACAAGCCCTGGTCAGGTCCATAACACCATGGACATTTGTGATCCCATAACACCATGGACATTTGTGATCCCATAACACCATGGACATTTGTGATCCCATAACACCATGGACATTT
>JACXGM010001060.1:32671-52611 GCA_016801145.1 Umbra pygmaea | reverse complement strand
CGGGCTTGGTGACAGGGGTAGAATTTCACGACACCGATCCCTGTCCCAATCTCCGGACCACAGACCCGTTACAACGCAGCCCTGTGGTGGAGGTACAGCCTGATGATGACTGCAGCTAGTGCACTTGGACCAACCTAGTGGCAGAGCTGCACGGGACAGAATTGTGGAACACCATTTTTGATTTGTGTTTTGAAAAAAAATACCAAAAACACATTAAATTAATAATAAAAGACAAGACATTATGCTTAACTTCTTTTCCCTGCAATTAGAGATATTGTTATGCAAGGTCAGCAATAGTAGCTACTCTAAGGTGGCTCTGACATTTAATAGCTATTTATGAAATGATATTATGTATTATCAAAATGTAATTATTAAAATAAAAGAATACTATAAAATAAGTGAAAAAAACATAGCATGGTGACCACTTATGCATTTGATTTGTCTGCTCCTGGTTTTTGCAGACTTTGAGGTTTTCCCTTGCGTTTTAATCAAACTTTCAAATTCCTCGTAACCTTCAAGCAATAACCGTTGCTCTTTTGCGGAGAAAAACTGGGCGTGCTTTTTGGCAATGATGAGCAGCCAATAGCAGTGTTGCTGATCAGCGTTTCTACCATCGATACATCTCCCCTTTTATGCCAACGCGCGTACGCGCAATCATCTCAGATCACTCAATCCA
Source organism: Umbra pygmaea (assembly GCA_016801145.1). Classification (NCBI taxonomy): domain Eukaryota; kingdom Metazoa; phylum Chordata; class Actinopteri; order Esociformes; family Umbridae; genus Umbra; species Umbra pygmaea. The sequence continues at coordinate 51,935 of JACXGM010001060.1, read as the reverse complement.
GCGATACTAATCGTAAACGGCAGGTGTGTTCGAAGAACCAAATTAGCCAGATCATGATTAGCCAGATGAAGTCATCTTGGATGTGTCATTTGGTCTCGGATGTATTAAGCGACGTACGAAGAACAGACCCCAGGCCTATTAATACCTGTTAATTATCAGTGCTTGCTTGTTTTAGATCACTACTGGTATTAAGCATGTTCAGATCGTGTATATATATATATAATGTCTATGGTTCAAATTCAGTGGTGTAGCGGGCTGTACCTTTGAGTGTGCGTGGTAAACCTGCATGTGCGTTTAATTTGCAGCTTGTCTGCAATCTCTGGGGAAGTCTGTTGATTCCTGATTGTTCCTTCTGGCATTTTTGCATGTTTGAAATGTTGTGACTGGGTGTTTTGAGTTAGATCTTGTTTAATTGGTTAGGACATAGATTTTGGCTATCCGATGGCTACAATATGTGTAATGCGACATCCTGTCATAGTGCGTAATACTGGTACAATCTTATGGTTTCAGTCATGTCGGGTCAATTAGTGTATTGTAAGTCTCATAGGTGTTCATAGGTGTTAAATAACCTTTATCGAGTGGAATAAACATATCTTCACTATGAATATGGGGTGGTTATGCCGAATGACAATAACCTATAGCCCTAGAATGTCATTGTGAGGTTATTATAATGTTTTAATTTCGGGAAGATGGTGAAGGCCTAGGTGTAAAATGCACGGCGCGCCACTGTATATACAGGTCCTTCTCAAGAAATTAGCATATTGTGATAAAGTTAATTATTTTCCATAATGTAATAATAAAAATAAAACTTTCATATATTTTTGCACACCAAATGAAATATTTCAGGTCATTCATTGTTTTAATACTGATGATTTTGGCATACAGCTCATGAAAACCCAAAATTCCTACACACACAAATTCACCTAAAGGAGTATTAGGAACACCATACTAATACTGTTTGACCCCCTTTCGCCTTAACTGCCTTAATAATTCTACGTGGCATTGATTCAACAAGGTGCTGAAAGCATTCTTTTGAAATGTTGGTCCATATTGATAGGATAGCAGCTTGCAGTTGATGGAGATTTGTGGGATGCATATCCAGGCCACGAAGCTCCCGTTCCACCACATCCCAAAGATGCTCTATTGGGTTGAGATCTGGTGACTGTGGGGGCCATTTTAGTAGAGTGAACTCATTGTCATGTCCAAGAAACCAATTTGAAATGATTTGAGCTTTGTGACATGGTGCATTATCCTGCTGGAAGTAGCCGTCAGAGGATGGGTACACGGTGGCCATAAAGGGATGGACATGGTCAGAAACAATGCTCAGGTAGGCCGTGGCATTTAAACGATGCCCAATTGGCACTAAGGGGCCTAAAGTGTGCCAAGAAAACATCCCGCAAACCATTACACCACCACCACCAGCCTGCACAGTGGTAACAAGGCATGATGGATCCATGTTCTAATTCTGTTTACGCCCAATTCTGACTCTACCATCTGAATGTCTCAACAGAAATTGAGACTCATCAGACCAGGCAACACATTTCCAGTCTTCAACTTTCCAATTTTGGTGTGCTCTGGCAAATTGTAGCCTCTTTTTCTTATTTGTAGTGGAGATGAGTGGTACCCGGTTGGGTCTTCTGCTGTTGTAGCCCATCCGGCTCAAGGTTGTGGCTTCACAAATGCTTTGCTGCATACCTCGGTTGTAGCGAGTGGTTATTTCACTCAAAGTTGCTCTTCTATCAGCTTGAAGCAGTCGGCCCATTCTCCTCTGACCTCTAGCATCAACAAGGCATTTTCGCCCACAGGACTGCCGCATGCTGGATGTTTTTCCCTTTTCACACCATTCTTTATAAACCCTAGATATGGTTGTGCATGAAAATCCCAGTAACTGAGGAGATTGTGAAATACTCAGACCGGCCCGTTTAGCACCAACAACCATGCCACGCTCAAAATTGCTTAAATCACCTGTCTTTCCCATTCTGACATTCAGTTTGGAGTTCAGGAGATTGTCTTGACCAGGATTACACCCCTAAATGCATTGAAGCAACTGCCATGTGATTGGTTGAGTAGAATATTGAACGGGTGTTCCTAATAATCCTTTAGGTGAGTGTGTATATATGTATATATATATATGTATATATATATGTATATATGTATATATATATATATATATATATATATATATATATATATATATATATATATATATATATATATATATATATATATATATATATATATATATATATATATATATGTATATATATATATATATATGTATATATATATATGTATATATGTATATATGTATATATATGTAAACATATATGTATATATGTATGTTTGTATGTATGTATGTACACTATTCATGTAACTTCTTTGTTGAAACTGCCGGGTATATTTTTCTATGATTCCAGGATTACTTTTTAGTATGTACTGAAAGGGAATTTGAAATGGAAAATTATAAAAGTTGTAAAACATTTGCACCTTAAGGACTACTGTCCTGTTTTTCTTTTAATAATTCCTCATTAAAAAACACATTCAAGCAGCTAGTTTTTCTTCATGTTTGGAAATATACTGTAGGGGTGAAAGCTGTCGCTGCTACTAGTGTGGACTGCAACACGCGTTAAAGCAACAATGGGGTCCCCTCAATGCTAATGTACTCTAAACCTTGGTTGGATAAAGATTCAAAATTGGACATGAAGATGAAATCTGACACATAGTTTCATTGTTAAAACTGATAAAATTATTGCTGTCTGTGGTTCTATATGGGCTGCAGCAATAATTTTGAAAATAAAAACTTGCGAGTTCATTTTTGGAACTGTGAACTTAGTTCAAATTTTTGAAGTATGAACTGAACTAGTTTATTTTAAAATTTGTGAACTGAACTATGAACTAGTTAATGTAGAAAAGTGAATGTTCCCAAAACTGTCTGCAGCACTCTACCAATCAGGCCTATATGGTAGAGTGGCCAGACAGAATCCACTCCTCAGTAAAAGGCACATGAGCCTGTCTGGAATTAGCCAAAAGGCACCTGAAGGACTCCCAGACCATGAGAAACAAAATTCTCTGGTCTGATGAAACAAAGATTGAATATGGCCGGAATGGCAATCATCATGTCTGGAGGAAACAGGCACCACTCATCACCTGGCCAATACCATCCATACAGTGAAGTGAACTGGGAGACTGTTCAGGATCAAGGGAAAGATTAATGCAGCAATGTACAGAGACATCCTTGCTGAAAACCTGCTCTAGAGCACCCTGGACCTCAGACTGGGGAAAAGGTTCATCTTCCAACAGGACAATGACCCTAAGCACACAGCCAAGATAAAAAAGGAGTGGCTCCAGGACAACTCTGAATGTCCTTGAGTGGCCCAGCCAGAGCCCAGACTTGAACCTGATTGAACTTCTCTGGAGAGATCTAAAAATGGCTCTGCACCTCAGCAAAGAAGAACTGCTCACTAACACATATTTAGACAGATTTGTGAACAATATTTGAGAGAAACAGGCCTTTTGTGTACATATAAAGTCTTAGATCTGTGAGTTCAGCTCATGATAAATGGGGGCAAAAACAGAAGTGTTCAGTGTATATACACATGCTTTTTTCATATTTATTTTTATAAATTTGCAGAGATTTCAAAGACACTTCTTTCACATTGTCATTATAAGGTATTGTTTGTAGAAATTAGAGGAAAATAATGAATTTCATCAATTTCGGAATAATTGTCTAACATAACAAAATGTGGAAAAGTGATGCATTGTGAATTCTTTTGGGATGAACTCTATATCATTTTATATTTCATGCATCCACCAGAGGCTGACATATTGTTTTTTAGCAAGAAAATGTTCAGCCTGGACAACTTAGGAATCAATCTGGAAAAATACTGCTTACTAGTCGGGTAACCACTAGGCCATATTTGTAACCACTAGGCCATATTTGACTTCCTGCTGCCTAGTAAAGCATATTGTATATAAATTAGTGTAATAGTTTAATTTGATTGGCTGATGAGAATGAAAAGGTGGGCACATTTGCTTAAACATCAGCCTGAGAGGAACAATGTCATATTCATGTAGCCTATCAAACAAAAAAGTTGTTAATTAACTGAAGATAGCGATTTAGAATGTTACAAATATGTGTTTAGCTAATGTTAGAAGCAATATTTACCATTTAGTCCCCATAAAGGCCATCGACAGCCTTTCATTAAATTACTGCTGTAACGTTTCCCAGTTCCCCTTCCCTGGACACTGCCACTTCCCTATTCCATCCCGCTCAGAACTACAATTCCCATTCCCCAGTTCTACTTCCTGTGGACTACAGCTTCCCTAGCCATGCATGTTCCGAACTACAATTCCCATAGCCCGGACTCAATCAGCCTAACTCTGTACACCTGCACTCACCCAGTCTGTATTTAAGTCACACACCTCTCCTTGCCTCTTTGTGAGGTATTGTAAGTATTGATTCTCTTCCTACCAAGCATGCGCTTCTTGTATTGTTTAGTCTGGACTGTCCCTTGCCTTGATATATGTTTCTGTTAGTTAGTGTTTAATGTTAAGTCGGTCTAGGAGCCACGTTTGTAAATGTTGTGACAAGTGAGTCCGCTTAGTGATGTGTATATTCCACTATGTTACGTGTACCCTGCAACCTGTTCAGAAGTTGTGAAAAGTGAGTCTGTATAGTTTATATGTGGTGTTTCTAGCTATTGCGTGTACCCTGCAACATTGTGTATGAGCCTTGGATTTATGACCTAACAACTATAAAATATCAACAACGAACCATCCATCTGCCTTGGACTCACTCTCTCAGTTACACCGTCACTCCAATCATTACAACTGCAGGGGCAACTATTGAATCCCAGGACCGCTAAAATGTAAGAAAAGGAAATGAGGATTTAGCCAACTATAAGCCAATAAAGAATATTTAAAAAAGACATTGTTTTACTTTTTAAAATCATCATTTAACAAAGTAAATTTTAAAAAGACTTAATTTTACTATATCATTCAACTGTTGAATGGTTTATCTATTACCAATTTTACATTTCCCATTTTACCCACAGGGTCAGCATCTGGTTTGGAAAATTTACGCAAATGAGGAAGTGCCCAGCTGGGGGCATTAGGTCTGGTTGCAAAAGAGCTTGGTTTCTGTAATAGTCTATAAGAATGAGAGACTCGTCTCACTTGATTATTACCTCAGTAAACATATTCATAATGAGTATATGGTCTCAATCACTAGATTTAAGCCTTCTGCAATTTATCATGATGTTCATTATTTGAATTATGGTGTAGTTGATTTTAAAATCTGCAATAAACCAAAGGGGCGTTTAAGGCGTGGCTATGGCATTCGGTTGTATGACAAGACACTCAAAGGAGTTGGCAGTTCAGTTTTTCTGGTAAGTAACGTTTCATTTTGTTTTGCATCTGTTTTATACTGTTTTGTTAGCTTCCCAATTAATATCATTTAGCTAGCTAGATTACTCCTCCCTCGTCTAAAATCATCACATCCGCAACCAAGATGTCTGGGCCGGTAACGTAAAATTCGATGACCCAAATCAGATCTTCACAAACCAAAAGGTGATGTCACACATGGCTCTATCCAATGATTATACAATTTATGATTTTACCATTTACCTATTTTACCTATTTCTTAATGTCCCATTTTCTTCGCCTCATATTATAATTAGAAGGGTATGGTGGCTCACAGGGGCAAACACCCTGCAATTTAAGATCTTCATTAATTTGACTAAGTCAGCCCTATGTTCCCACAGCCCAATGGTCCCCCAGCCCTATGTTGCCACATTTCTACGATATTTTCAAAATCAGGTCTTGTGTTCCTACATTTCCCTTCAATTTAAGCCCGATCCTCCCACAACATTTTTTGGAAGCACTTTATAGTAAATTAATGAATGAGTAATTCTATTTTGATCAACAGCAGCAGAAATCTTAATCACAATCATTACAAAAAATGATTGAAAAGGGTTTCGGCTGTAGCAATATGTAATATGTATACCATATTTTAGCGAATATACTGCGCACAATATGTATGTTTATACAAACAGCGCACCCCCCCTGCGGACTATACTCAGTGCCGCCAAATTTGGAATGTTTTTTACAGAAGATAACTACAGTCATTATTTTTGTTCTGTACTGTTGATATAGGACAGCTATTGGAATATGAAATAAATTCTGGTTCAACATGTATTTCAATTTTCAAATGTGCCTAAACATTATTAAAGTGATGTTTTCATGTCTCAATAGCCCAGTCTCACGAAAATAATCACCAACCAGTGTTTGAATAAATATCAACATAATGTCAAATATCAAATAGGCTAATTGTAATTGAGAAAAGACATCCCCTAGGCAAATCAAACTATACAAACTGGACAATTACCATATGTAATGCAAATAACAAATAAGTAAAAAAAGGAAGAAAAGTGAATAGGCTACTTCACGCTGTATGTGGAATTTCAGCGGAATTCTACCGGCCTGTTGCAGCGGCAGCAGGCTGGGGAAAGACAGAAGTATCACCCCCATGAATAAGCTTAGCTCTCCCATCGTTTGAATGGTGTCCAACCCTCCCTTTCTCTTGCCTCAAGTGCTTGAAAACATTTAAGAAACAGTATAGGAGATGCTCAAAACCATAATGATGTGCAGTCCAAACAATCCGTCATGACTCCTTTTATTAGTGACTCATTCAGTTGTGTTGATAATTTAATATACTTTTGTTATATGTACCCCTCCAGCCCAATACTCAAACAACAACGGCTGTTTGTTATACGTTTTCAAAATTAAATAGATCAAGCTACTCCTACAGCATCAAAAATAAAATAAAAAATAATCTGATACAAATTTATGAAAAAGGAAATGTGGGAACAAAGGGCCTAATTTTCTAAACAAATCTTAGAAATGTGTGAACATAGGGCTGTGGGAACATAGGCATGCTCCCAATTTGACAACACGTGCAGCATTCAGCAAATGCGCTGCAAAGACAACACAAAATACAGTGAATTTGCTGCAAATACACACAACACAACCAAATACATAAACTCACTGCAAATATAGAAACGATGCAAAAAGAAATGCATACAAACCCTGGAAACACATGCATCAAACAACGCTGTATCCAGTTTACACAACAGAAGTGCTCCGGACCACTAAGTGGCGCGAGTAGGTTGTTTTCTGTTTTACCTGTGGATTTTAGCCAAATTGTAGAAAAAGTAGCTAAACGTTACTGACGTTATGACTGAATTTACAATGAATTTGATTAATTTACTTTCCAAACGCTTATCTTTTGTAGGTTTTTGTGCGCAACAGTTAAAAGGAAACATCAGTTCATTATTTTTCCACACGTTCTGTCCTTGAGGTTTATTGTTACTGATGTAAATTATCATTGTGCCCATTCTTCAGTCTTCCTCCTGGTACCGAGAACAACAAGCCCACAATAGTCAGATAAAACTTGTCCGCACATCTACTCGTACTTGAGTGCAGGTACATATATATAAAGTTAATAGGCCACTTCTGGTTTTGCTGACATTTAAAATTATTAATGATTGATTATTGTGGCAGTCCTGGTGCTGTCTAGTTTGAATGCTCATGTGTTTGCTTTTAAAATGGACTGCATGCAACAACTAGTTAGTATGACAAAATGTGCCTGTACAAAAGCCTCATTTTTTGTAGTTCAATCTGATATTAGTTTTATTTGTACACTAATCATTGGATTCATTTGTTTAGGCAGTTCTGGATGAGAATGTTAAAATCCTATTGCAAACTGCTTCATGTCCTTCAGCAGTGTAATTAATGAAAAACCTAGGCAGCTAGGCATGTTTATTTTCTGCCCCCCAAAAATACAGAATTATATTCTGGATGTATTTACTCTTGCCTATTTCACTCTTTTTAATTCAAGAGCAGTTACACCACAGGTAAAAGGAAGAAACAACACTGCCTGGAAGCAGACCAGGGCCCGTATTCATAAAGAATCTTAATGCAAAGAGTAGCTCCTAGTGAGAAAATTCTAAGAACATTCTTAGAAATGTGGGTGTTTACTCTTAAAATAAATAAAAAAAATCCTAGTAAAGAAAAAAGTAATTCAGAAAGCATCTTAAATCTTAAGAGGTCCTAAGGTCAAAATTGGTAGGAGTACAGACGAGGACTTTTAAGAGGCTTAAGAGTTCCTTCAGTAGAGGAGAACAGTGGAATTACGAAAAGGGAGAAGAAATGTGTTGCAGACAATGGATGACAGTGAGTCAATAAGGCGCTATAGATTAGATCGTGCAGGGTTCATGTTTGTGACCGATGTTATTAGAGAGACGCTAACATCTCCGACACAGCGCATAAATGTAATAGTGCCAGAAATGAAAGTAATCACTACATTAAGATATTTGGCAACTGGGAAAATGCAACGTTGTAGTGATGATTTGGGTCTGTCACAAACTTCTTTAAGCAGAGTGATCACACAAACAATTACAGCACTTTCAGAACCTCTTATTGTGTCACAGTTCATTTCCTTTCCACTGGACATTCCCACCTTGCAGGCATAAAAAACTGCATTTATGAATATAGCAGCCTTGTTGTCTGAATAGTTGATGGAACCCACATCCGAATTATTCAACGTGATCTCCGAAATGCGTGATACTACCACGGACAATTAACTTCAAACTCTGTGGCAGTTTCACGGAATACTTAATCGCTCAGTTTTTTCCTTCTTGGACAACCAACCAATCAGTCTTCAAAAGATTGTGTCATACATAGCAACAGGGTCAGCCCCGCCTCCTCACTAAGATGACAGTTTTTGTCTTTTCCTTGCTCAGAGTTGCTCTTAGAACGGTCTGGAATCGCTCTTAAGGTAAGACTCCTACGTAAACATTTTTAAGCTAAATTAGGAGTTTTCTAAGAGGATTCTTAGAATTTTTATGAATATGGGCCCAGATCTCCAGTGGATGGTTGCAATGTGAAGTAGATTGAAACTTCTTTAAGAGCTAGGTCAAGCCATCATGGAGGGTGACCCAAAAGCGTCACTGCACCTAGATGGAAACAGCAGCACAATGTTACTTCTCGTGAAGGTGAGTGCCAACTGTTACTGAACATCTCAGGGGTTTATGATATATTCCCAATATACCATGGCTACGTGCTGTCTCTAGGCACTCCGCAAAGTGTTATACATATGAACAGCTATTAGCTGTGGTGTATTGAACAAATAACACACACCAACATGCCTTACTGCTTATAGAATGACTACTCAAATGACCACTGGAGAGGATTTTAGAGACTCTACGGTAACTTCTGTTACATGTTCACAGAACCAGTGAGTGTGCCAGGCTTTAAAATCACATTCAATTAAGTGGAAATACAACATTGTCTTTTCTAGGTTTTCACAGGTACAGTACTGCTCCTTCTCCATCATGTAGGTGATGCTGATGTCATGCCAGCCCCCAGCAAAGTATCACCCTTTGTGTCCAACAAGATGAGTCTTTCATCAATGAGAAAGTGGTCAGGCACATGTACCTCTGGCCGGTGGGACCCTCCCTCAGCTCCAGAGATGGACCAGGAGATTTACGTAAATAATAATGTTTGTATAACATGAAGTTTATTCGTCATATACACTCACCTAAAGGATTATTAGGAACACCCGTTCAATTTCTCCTTAATGCAATGATCTACTCAACCAATCACATGGCAGTTTTGCCAGAGCACAGCAAAATTGGACAGTTGAAGACTGGAAATGAGTCAGAATTTGGCGTAAACAGAATGAGAACATGGATCCATCATGCCTTGTTACTACTGTGCAGGCTGGTGGTGGTGGTGTAATGGTTTGGGGGAAGTTTTCTTGGCACACTTTAGGCCCCTTAGTGCCAATTGGGCATCGTCTAACTACCACGGCCTACCTGAGCATTGTTTCTGACCATGTCCATCCCTTTATGGCCACCATGTACCCATCCTCTGACTGCTACTTCCAGCAGGATAATGCACCATGTCACAAAGCTTAAATCATTTCAAATTGGTTTCTTGAACATGACAATGAGTTCACTGTACTAAAATGGCCCCCACAGTCACCAGATCTCAACCCAATAGAGCATCTTTGGGATGTGGTGGAACAGGAACTTTGTGCCCTGGATGTGCATCCCACAAATCTCCATCAACTGCAAGATGCTATCCTATCAATATGGACCAACATTTCTAAAGAATGCGTTCAGCACATTGAATCAATGCCATGTAGAATTAAGGCAGTTCTGAAGGTGAAAGGGGGTCAAACACAGTATTAGTATGGTGTTCCTAATAATCCTTTAGGTGAGTGTTCAATAGCCAAAGACATTGGCCCTCATTTATGAAACGTGCATACGACCTAAAACGGGCGTACGGCTATTCCTACGCAAAGCAAGGGATTTATCTATTTGAGCGTGATCGTAGGCTGCGATAAAATCTCACGTCTGGTCTGACTTCGTGTACGCAAATTCTATAGTGTGACTAGCGGTGTTCATGGTATAACCACCTTGTTCAGTGAATTGTTGAACCAGCGATCATTGATGAATGTGTCTGCATAGCAACTACCATACAGGGCTCAACGTTAACAATTATTGCCACTGGCCCCACTGGGCCAGTGGGTTTGAAACTTACTGGCCCCAAGACAATTTTTACTCTCCCGTCCCCCCCAAAGTCGAAAATTATAATTGTTACAACAAAACCGAAGACTTAGAACTTATATTATTCTGTTAACATGTTTAACCATTTAATTAACACATCCTGGATATAAAAACAACAAAAAAGAAATCACATTTCTAGTGATTAAAAAAATAAGTCAGCAAAACAATTTACTTTTAACGTCAAACATGACATGCTCTCTTCCCTAATGACAGCCATCTCTGCACAACTCTGTCTGGCTTAAACTGTGAAGCCTCTGTTCCCTCAATAAAAAAGAAAATTTTCTCAGCCAAAATTCACTCAGCCCTAATCAGCCATGTCCGTTATTAAATCGCAAAATAAAACATCTCTAGAATGGTAAAACCGTAGAGGCTAAGTCATTTAACATTTTTTAGAATGGTATAATATTGATTATCAAAACACACCGCAGTATGCAGATTCATCAAATATAATTGTCTTTCTGGCAGGTATCGTTGACAAGGTATTGACGATCAAAGTCCCATTTTTATAAAAATATAACTTTATTAGCAGAGGTAAGTCTATACACCCACATGTACACAGAGAAAACGTTAACTATAACATAACATATTGCAATTTAGCTACAGTAAATGTTTATAACCATTATCTGCCCATCCTAAAAATAATCAATAGAAGTATCTAGCTATATATCTGTGACAAGCCACATCAGTATGATACTGCTACCCCAAGTCGACACAATTTTTCTGTTGCAGTTCAATAGCCCGGGGGAACGAGGCGAACGGCTGGTCCGTCTTAATTACATGATATGCAGTTGTTATAAGTCTTGCAATCACACTATGGGCATCTGCATTCAAATTCATAACCCGCATGGTCAACGGCCCGGAAGATGGATCGTCAAAGAACCGCTTAGCTGTCACGCAAACCAGGCGCTGTCTGCTATTAGCATGAATGGTCAGGGATTGTTTTCGAAAATTGTTGGTGCCTGTGCAAAAAGATCCACTTTTGTCTGCTTTAGACGGAAATATACGACAGACGATACAGTGCATTTTAGTTCCATCAAAGTCAACCCAGGTGAATTCTTTTTTCCACTGAGGTAAGAAAGTTCGCTTTCGTTTGAGCTCGTAGCTCTCCTTTACTGCTGAATCTTCACTTCAGTGTCTCGCGCCAGTTGTAATTTGACAGTCACTACTCAACTCTTGATTGGCCAACAGTGCAAAGATATTTACCCATGTAGCAAATAACAAAATGTATGCAGGATGTTAAGTTTTACAATGCAATTTTTTTCCTTCAATCATTCCTTTGCAGTGGCCCGATCGGGACAGTGAGTTGCTAGTCTAACTGTCCCAACGTTACTTTTTACTGGCCCCGGGCCATCGGGCCGTCGTTATTGTCGAGCCCTGCCATGTATTGCAAATTACATTTCAGGATTACAAATTAATTATATACAGCAAATTGCTATTAAGTGGTTTATTTTTTCCCCTTCACTTCGGGGTGGCCTAGAACATGAGGGGAGAAATTTATGCAAACAACAAATTGAATTAAGTAATATATGTATATTATTTAAACAAGCGCTTTGGTAGTCCTGTAGTCGAAGCGATGGCAGATCTGGAGGACCTTAATTAGCGCTCTCTACATTGGGACCTTTCAGCGGGAGATCAGGGACAGGTCTGGTATATCACAGCCACCAATAGTCGAAGTATGCCAGCAGTTTTAGCAGGTATGAAGTCCCTTTCTGGTATATTCAAACTATGATTAAAATACAATTTTATGAGATTGCTGGGTTTCCAACTGGGGCGAATTGGGCGATTGTACCCACCATCCATGAATGATTATGCATTTATCAATCGCAAAAACTTTAATTCAATCAACGTTCAGATCATATGTGATGCCAGGATGTTTGTTATAGCCCGGTGGCCGGGTGGGACGCGCGACTCTATTTTTACTAAACTGAAGCATTGGAACAAGGAGGGCGCACTGCATGGCTGAAGTCATCTCCTCGGTGAGTTACGCCCTCGTACAATTATTATAATAGTTCTACATTTCTTTGGTGAAATGGTTGGATGTGATTCCTCTTGGTGAAAAAGGGTATGCCCTGACTGAGTACATACACCGCTTGCAAATCCTAAAACAAGCAGGAGCGCAGGTTCAACAGTGCACACACACGCACACTAACCACAGTGGAGTGATGTATAGGTTTGTACAGGTGGCTCTGTCTTGGGTAAGCGGGGTGTGGTGGGGGGACTGCTATACACACCAGAGCAGGCCTGCAACATAATTATGGCATGCGGGGTTCTCCGCGAAATTGCGCTGGAGAAAGGTACCATTCAATGAAGATCAGTGGCCACAACACCCACCATTGTGGGCTCTACGAAGGATACAGGATCTTATTCTGAGCTTCTAATACAGCAAGTTCTATATTTCGTAAGAAAGCTACTTAAAAAATACAACGTGTAATATTTAGTGAAAATAATTCATTTATTTGAAATACACTTCAGGTTCTCGTTAATCGCTTTCAATGACTATAGCAGTAACCTCAGTCAACACCGCATTTTCCTTTAACAATTGACGCCTGATTTTAAGCTTCCAAATAAAACAAATAAGCGGTTGGCCTGCACCTGAGACCTAAGCGTCTTAATTTTTTCTCAGAGAAAATCATTTTCTTAGCCAGATTTCGCTTATCCATGTCGTAAATTCTAAGGGCGAGGCCTCTAATCAATGCATGTTTGTGGGCGTGTTATTTAAATTACGATGGTTTTCAACCGTCTGATTTATCAACAGCCGCTCATTCGTACGCTGGAATTGGAGTGATACGAAAGTTTTGTAAATCACACGCGAGTCTCGTCGTAAGATGATTTCTGCACTCAGATCTACACTGGTTTCTATGCACGTTTGATAAATGAGGGCCATTGAAACAGTTGTTCATAATTCCATTCAGTCCTAGTAAACAATCTCTGTGGTAGGTCAGTTAGGAACACCACTTGTGACTTCTTGCTTGCTGGGCATTTTTTCAAGTTATGATGACATAGGATTTGTTTTACTGTGGATATACTGAAGATAGTTTTGTAACGGTTTCCTCTAGCTTTGTGAATACATGTTTTTTGCTATTGATCTGGGATTGATTTGCACTTTTCGCAACACAGTACTTTCTAGAAGACATAATGCATCCACTTTCTGAGCAGTAGGATGGCTGTGTGGTCCCATGGTGTTTATACTTGTGTGTACTATTGTTTGTGTAGCTGAGCATGGCACCTTTCTGAGTTTGGAAATTGCTCCCAAGGATGAAGCAGACTTGATGAGGTCCACATTTTTTTTTAGGTCTTAGTTTGAAGGGAGGCCTTCAAATAAATCGACAGGTACACCTCTAACTGACTCAAACTATCTCAATTAGCCTATCAGAACCTTCTAAAGACATAACATATTTTTCTGGAACTTTCCAAACAGTGAACTTAGGGTATGTAAACGTCTGACCCACTGGATTTGGAATAATCTGCAAGCAATTGTTAGAAAATTACTTGTCTTGCTAAACGTAGATGTCCTAACCGACTATCTAAAATTATAGTTTAATAACAGTCTGTGGACTGGTTGAAAATGGGTATTAATGACTTCCAACTATGTTTATGTAAACTTCTGACTTCAACTGTATGCATTATTTAAATGTGAAATCTTAAGTCCCTTACAGCTTTTAAAATACAAATAATTTTCAATACAAATAAGAGGTTCTATTAAGAGTTTAATATGCCAAATCAGGATATTGCATTGGAACGCTAGTCCATTTTCTTAGATATGCCCCTTGGGCCCACAGTCTTTAAGACTATGCAACGCTTTGTGAACGTTTATGCAGAAATGACCAATCCTGAGTAACAGTCTCTAATGGTACATAGTGTCAGGCATCGAAGGCTCTGCAGGAGGCTAGCGTAAGGAAAATATTTGAAAAAAAGTTTACCAAATCCTGTCCTTATTCCTCAGATGTTTGCCTTGCAAGGTTAAGACCCTTGTTCAGCAACTCTGGGTCTTGCCGTTTGCCCCGTGTGAGTGTTTTGCATTCAGATATTACTCCTGTTGAGGCAGTGGACACAAAAAACAAGGGGACACGTGTTGAGAACAAGAGAATGATGGAAGAGAAAGAACCATCCACATATTCCCTGCTCTTCATTGAAATGTGTAGGTCTAAAGGCACTTTTAAACTGATTTAACTTATAGTAACACCCCAAAATTAATTTGATCTATTTTCTGATTTTGAAGATAAGGTAAAAAAGTATATAGTATATATATCATCTCTGTATTCATTTTAGTTTGTTTCAATGCTGCCGCACTCAGGTTCTATGTACATTTGTTCTCTCTTATGTTGCCATGACAACGACTGGATAGATTAGCTGGAGCTACCAATGGCATATGTTGGCTAGATTAGCTGGAGCTACCATTGGCATATGTTGGCTTATAATCTATTTTATAAACATAAGCTATATCATAAACATCAGAATGCCATGAAATAAATATAACAATGTAATAACAATGACCAAAAGAATGTCATGTGCTTTATAACTAGCTCACCATTAAGTTAATTAGTTTATCTGATGCTTCAGTTAGCTGCCTTTCTCAACTGCATAATCAGCCAGACCATTGTGAGAGCTATTTAGATATGAAGCAGTATGACCATAAAATTGAC
Organism: Umbra pygmaea; assembly: GCA_016801145.1. Taxonomy (NCBI): domain Eukaryota; kingdom Metazoa; phylum Chordata; class Actinopteri; order Esociformes; family Umbridae; genus Umbra; species Umbra pygmaea. The sequence continues at coordinate 36,661 of JACXGM010001060.1, read as the reverse complement.
ATCTAAATTAATTATTTTCAAACAGGAGAGCATTCTCTATCAATCAACACATCCTACACACTGCTTATGTTGCAGTAATTGGTGGGGTTCATAGATGCTCAGAACCTTTTCCGTAGTTTGTCCTCCAAACTTAATGTTCCTCAAGTTCTCTCTCCATTTACCAGTGCCCTGCTCCATAGAGTAAGCAAGTCACAGACCTTGTCCTGAGGCACATGGTGCCGAACGCCCACTCCCTTTGGGGGGAGGAAGCCCAAACAATCATCAAAGTCCGCTTTGAGTTACATTTATCCATTTCCTGGCTCCCAACTTCTTTTCCAGACATCACATATGAATCAGCCAGGAGGCAAGGATCAACTTTCTCCCAAAAACATATCACTCCCACTGGGCAAGCATCAACTCTGTCATTATCAGGACAAGGCTTGGCCTCTGTGGTCTTCACCACCCCCTCCACCACAGATAATCTATCCCTGTGCTTGTCAGTTTCAGAGCTGCATTTCAGTATCACAGAGAAGTCTTTCATTGTTTTTCTCCTTGTGGTGCCTTTCTTCCTTGATACATAACTTCTTTTGACTCAGTTGATATGATCTCTCTTGCTGTCCGTTTGGTTACCTTCTATTCCATTCTGAGATACAATTGCTAAATATTGTCTTGCTTCTTATGACCAACTCCAGAGCTAACTACAAAAATTCATTTAACTCTAACTGGATGCATCTTGCCTCTGACTATGCCTAGTTTACTGAAGCTTACAATTTCATGGTAGTCTGTATTTAAATTATTCAATACAATATGTAATTTGCTGCCTTCATCTTGATATCTATGTATGGGAGTTTTCACTTTTTCCAAGTCAGGGTGTTTATCAATTTTGCCAGATTTTTTGGTAACAAATGAGGTTCATTAAATTAACATAAATGTGCATAACTTTGGGCATTCTTGTCATTTTGTTGATTTGAATACCTGTAACTACCTAGCACTGATTTAATTGGAACACATACTTGGTTTGGTGAGCACATGTAGCCTTAAATTTGATAGACAGGTGCATCCAATCAGGAGAAAATGTATTTAAGGTGGCCAATTGCAAGTTGCTAATCTTTTTGACTCTCTTTTGAAGAGTGGTTCTCAAAACAAACTCTCTACAAACTCGCTACAAAAAGCTATCACAGAGATTTAAGCTGTCAGTGTCCACTGTGAGGAACATAGTAAGAAAATGGAAGACCACAGGCACAGTTCTTGTTAAGGCCAGAAGTGGCAGGCCAAGTAAAATATCGGAGAGGTAAAGGCGACGGTTGGTGAGAACGGTCAAAAACTGCCCACAGACCATATCCAAAAACCTACAACATTATCTTGCTGCAGATAGTGTCACTGTGCAACGTTCAACAATTCAGTGCACTTGGCACAAGGAGAAGCTGTACGGGAGAGTGATGCGGAAGAAGTCTTTTCTGCACACACGCCACAAACATAGTCACTTGAGGTATGCAAATGCACACTTGGAAAACTTAACTTCATTTCGGAAGAAGGTGTTGTGAACTGATGAAACAAAGTTGGAGTTATTTGGTCATAACAAGGGGCGTTATGCATGGTGGCAAAAGAACACAGTGTTCCAAGACAAACACTTGCTACCCACAGTTAAATTTGGTAGAGGAATCAGTCAGGTGAAGTTACGCCGGGGCTGGAAGTTTCAACAAGACAATGACCCAAAACATTGCTCAAAATCTATTCTGGCATGTATGCAGAGAAACAAGTACAATGTTCTGAAATGGCCATCCCAGTCCCCAGACCTGAATATCATTGAAAATCTGTGGGGTGATTTGAAGCGGGCTGTCAGTGCTCGGCAACTGTCAAACCTAATTGAACTGGATATGTTTTAATGGTCCAAATACCTTCATCCAGACACTCATTACAAGCTATTGAAAGCATCTAAAGGCTGTTATTTCTGCTAACGGAGGCTCAACTAAATATTTTTTGTGATATTTCTGTTGGAAGTTCCCAAATTTATGCACCTGTCTAATTTCATTTTGATGCATATTGCACATTTTCTGTTCATCCAATAAAACTAAATTTCACTACTGAAATATATTACTGTCCTTCAGTTATTTGATAGATCAAAATGAAATTGCGGATCCAAAAACCCAATTATTTTTCAATGAAAATCATGGAAATTGTCAGGGATGCCTACACTTTTGCATATGACTGTAAGTGCTGGAATGGAATAAAAACTGAATTACATGTAAGGTATCATATGGTGATCACACAATGCTTTTTATCAAACCCAAGCTCCTCTATTCTAGTAGTGCTGTAAGTTATTGCAGAATTTGGCAAGATTTCGGTCTACAGTCAACTTGACAAAAAGTTTGATTTTTCCCATGAAGAAACAGTCTAGGCGGATGTTTCTTAGCTCATATCCATTTTAGGTAGGATACACGTATCACAATACAATATGCACTCCAGAGCCCGTTTGCCTGGTAACAGTATATAATGCCTGCAACATGAACACAGATATTTCATTTCAAACGAATAGCGCTAGTTTTAATTCATTGCAATTAACTTTGTGAATTCATTGTAAAGCTAGTGAATTGTAACCAAATTCAATTAGTATTGTGTGTAAAAACATAATAAGAGTAGCTATGTGATAGCAAAAACAGCACATTTAAAAAGATTTCCATTGGTTATCGCTAGGGCAGATTAATTCTGTCAAAATTACTATCTTGCTCAAGTTTGTTTCAAACATGACCTGTATTCATTCTTAAATTATACTTTAAAGATCTGGATCAGGCTGTATCCTCCTTTATCTGGAATAAGGTTGTTCCACAGATTAGGAAAGGGTTTTTGCAAAGACACAAGCTTAGAATGTTGGGGTTCTAGTAGAAATCTCGGTTTTAGTGTAGCTGTAAAATTCACAACGTTATGAGTGCAAGTTTTAACTACACATATTGCAAAAATTAATTTTTTTTCTTCTCATTTTTTAAGTTAAATATAAAGGTATTATATGTCCTTAATGCTTAGAATCTTGGTATCCTAGCAAATATCTAATATTTAGTATAGCTATAAAACTCCCAACGTTCCAACTACTTAATATCAGCTATGAGTCTTGAAAACAATGGATTTTTTCACTTCAAATAAAATACATTAAGGAATAATATCAAAGCTCATAAATGCAATATTTAAGTTATATTTATACATGTCTCATATGTCCTTAAAGCATATAATTTGGGGTTCTAGCAAATATCTTGTTTTTAAAATAGCTATGACAATGAGATAATTATTAGTCATAATGTGAGGTAAATAGCCAGTAACAAACGCTGTTAGCTTGTTCACTCAGCTGGCCATTTTTGTACCTCAAATGAAATTGATGGGGTTCTAGTCGAAATCTCGGTTTTAGAGTAGCTTTAAAATTCATAACGTTACGAATGTGAGTTTCAACTACACATATTGTAAACAGTAATGTTTTTTTTCTCAATTAAATTTGAAATGCCAACTAGAAACACATCTACCACGCTAATTGTTTAGGTTATATATATATGTCTTATACGGGTCCTTCTCAAGAAATTAGCATATTGTGATAAAGTTCATTATTTTCCATAATGTAATGATAAAATTTAAACTTTCATATTTTAGATTCATTGCACACCAACTGAAATATTTCAGGTCATTTATTATTTTAATACTGATGATTTTGGCATACAGCTCATGAATTATCTCAAAGAATTAGCATATTTCATCTGAAAAAAAAGAAGTGTTTGTAATACAAAAAAAAGAAAAAGTCAACCTTCAAATAATTATGAAAATTTAAATGTAAATAATAAATAATATTCAGTTATGCACTCAATACTTGGTCGGGAATCCTTTTGCAGAAATGACTGCTTCAATGCGGCGTGGCATGGAGGCAATCAGCCTGTGGCACTGCTGAGGTGTGATGGAGGCCCAGGATGCTTCGATAGCGGCCTTAAGCTCATCCAGAGTGTTGGGTCTTGCGTCTCTCAACTTCCTCTTCAC
>JACXGM010001060.1:0-32571 GCA_016801145.1 Umbra pygmaea | reverse complement strand
CGCTGCAATGACCCTGCCCTTGATAAAACACAGTGGACCAACACCAGCAGCTGACATGGCACCCCAGACCATCACTGACTGTGGGTACTTGACACTGGACTTCAGGCATTTTGGCATTTCCTTCTCCCCAGTCTTCCTCCAGACTCTGGCACCTTGATTTCCGAATGACATGCTAAATTTGTTGTTGTTTTGTTGTGCTACTTCTCTGTAGCCCAGGTCAGGCACTTCTGCCGCTGTTTCTGTTTCAAAAGTGGCTTGACCTGGGGAATGCGGCACCTGTAGCCCATTTCCTGCACACGCCTGTACACGGTGGCTCTGGATGTTTGTACTCCAGACTCAGTCCACTGCTTCCGCAGGTCATCCAAGGTCTGGAATTGGTCCTTCTCCAATCTTCCTCAGGGTCCGGTCACCTCTTGTCGTTGTGCAGTGTTTTTTGCCACACTTTTTCCTTCCCACAGACTTCCCACTGAGGTGCCTTGATACAGCACACTGGGAACAGCCTATTTGTTCAGAAATTTATTTCTGTGTCTTACCCTCTTGCTTGAGGGTGTCAATGAGGGCTTTCCGGACAGCAGTCAGGTCGGTAGTCTTACCCATGATTGCGGTTTTGAGTAATGAAACAGCCTGGGAGATTTTAAAAGCCTCAGGAATATTTTGCAGGTGTTTAGACTTAATTAGTTGATTCAGATGATTAGGTTAATAGCTCGTTTAGAGACCCTTTTCATGATATGCTAATTCTTTGAGATAGGAATTTTGGGTTTTCATGAGCTGTATATCAAAATCATCAGTATTAAAACAATAAATGACCTGAAATATTTCAGTTGGTGTGCAATGAATCTAAAATATATAAAAGTTAAATTTTTATCATTACATTATGGAAAATAATGAACTTTATCACAATATGCTAATTTTTTGAGAAGGACGCTGTATGTCCTTAAAGGTTAGAATCTTGGGATTTAGCAAATATCTTGGTTTTATAAAAATTAACAATGTTACAACTACTTAATGTCAGTTATGCGTCTTGAAAACAATTACATTTTACTTAAAAAATATAGAAAAGCACATTGAGAAAATAACATTTTACTACTAAATTCTGTACTTACAATCGTAAACCCTTCTTTCTGGTCATCAAACGGTCCCAGTTATGACATAAAGCATCGTTTTCCCAGGTAAAATCCATCTTATTATGTGAAAATTGCAATTTCTTGACCGGACCGTTACCGAATGTATCCATAAAATTGAATTGGTTCCAGCACCCTCTCAATATATGGCTTTGTAGGGTTCTTTCAAAGAGGATGTAGAAAAATAAAAACAGAAAATAATTATACAATTTCTTTATTTCATCTTGTGCCATTTTCACTGTGTATATTTATTTGAAATGAATTTTAAATATCCAAAAAATTCAAAGTCTTCAAAAAAATATCAACCATATGTTTATCCTTGCTTCAGGTCCAGTGTAACAAGATGTTAACTTTGGGTATGTTTTTATAGGGAGATAGGTGCCCTATCTGGACACCAGTCAGTGGAGAGCGACGTGGCATGATAGATAATCGGATATAGCTAACCCAAATCCCGACTATCATGACGTAGACTGTCCTACAATGCCACATGGACCCCACATACACTACTGTACTTTGTAATAAAAACTGCCTATTTCTTTTAGACAAATTACAATTTCTTATTCCGACCACATTGTAAATATGTTAACAAAAGTCGAAAACATTTACAATGTTTAGAACTAAAATTACCTTTACCTTTATCCTTTACCTTGGATATTCCTGTTGTTTGAGAACTTAATGTGTTAGCTAGCAAGCTAGATATCATCATTATTATTATCAAAATAGCAGGTTTAGCTAGTTATCTTTCAAACTAGTTTGAAGTTCAACTTTCAAGTTTTTCACGTCCAGAAGACAAACCTGTTGACTCTGTAGATAAACTGCAATTGGTCAAGTGTGAGTTATTGTTTTCTGATGGGAAAAGTGCTCAAAACGTTTTCATACTGAATGAGGTCAGTGCTAAAGTCCTGTAGTCATTCATGCAGAACACCTTTTGATTGTTTGTACTCAAAGAATGGAGGATTTCAAATCAGCAGGAATGGTGCAATGCTCTAGTGACAGGTGAAATATGTATATGAAACTATAAGAAACCTCTGAGGTGGGGGAAGCCTTGGTGGAGGGAGGGAGGAGACTGAGAATTCTTTGGGATGGCAGAGGTGTTGAGGTTATTGGGGCCTGAAGAGGAGTTGAGGGAATGTGGGGAGGTTTGACAGGTTATAGCATATTCTATTCATATTTCTGTCCTTATTTATTTTACCCCCCCGGGGTCTGGAAGGCAGCTTCTGTCCAAATGTGACACACGTGACCGTAATTAAATAATGATCAACACATTTCAAAATAACTTTCATTTTAAACCACAAACCGTATTCTAAATTGTCTACAATATTTATCTTTATTTCTGTGATTTGAAATTGTTATTAAATGTATGAACAAGATGACAAAATGTATTTATTTCAATTTCAAATTTGTGACGTACAGGAGATGCAGATGTTATTGCATGCACAGTAAAAATACAAAATTACCAAAAAGAACAGTCAACTACTCAAAATAACACACAAATACTCAAAAGATCCCAAAATAAACCAACATTATTTTTGTTCTGCTATTGTGTATTACCCCAGTATGTTCTAATGCATAACCACTGTCATTTTGTTGGATAATCATTCTCTCTTATTGAGGAATTATTATAATCTCCAGACATGTAGATTTATAGAACATTAGTTCAGACAGGAAACGTGACTAGAGTTAACACACTGAATTGTGCCTAGGGGAAACTCACAGCATGCATATAGGTTTATTCTGTACACATATGTATGCAATTGACTAACAATGCTATAGCTAATACAGATTTGATGATGTTAAATTCAACACTTTTTAAGACTTTAATTAATGTCACTCTATATGCTATTTAAGACCAATATTGTAGTGAAAGCTAAATAAAAAATAATACCTGTGATTTGGGAGGAATTAAAATAATCCTCATGATGCAGGCCTGACTCTTGACACATGCAGACAAGTTGCCACAGACTAAGAATGAGCGAGTAACTCGGCTGAAACAAGTATCCGATACAGATTATGTACTTCTTCTGAGCACAACTTTCATCAAATAATACAATATAATAATAATAATAATAAATCTATATTTATATAGCACATTTCATACAAGGAATGCAACTCAAAGTGCTTTGCATCAATAAAAGTCAAATAAAAAAGTAACACTTTATTTTGAGAGTCCAAAAGGTGTAGATGTAAATGCTCGACAGATTATCTGAAGACTGTCAACAACATTTTAAAAAACCAAATTTTTAAACTTTTAAATCTACTAACTCTAGCCCTAATCCTCACCTTAACCCGTCCCCCAATGTTAAGCCTAACCTTAACCATTCACCTAAAACATATTCTAAACTTACCCCTACCTTAAACTACACAATTAAACTACACAATTAGTTACTTATCAACAGATAGTTTGCTGATGATATGACTATCAATAAACTGTCTGTAGGGCACCTACAGATGGAATTTCGGACTCTCCAAATGCAGTGTAACCTAAAAAATTGTAATTATGAGGATACATTCACTTTTTAAAACAAATAGGCTACACCATAAATAATTGCATTTTTTATGTTCATTAATGTAATGTTCATTAATAAGCTGTGCACATAATATAGTGTACACAAAGCCTATTTAAAGACGACAGGCTGATAAGAGATCTGGGAACAGGGGATAGTGTGCACACCAATCTCCCAATACGGGCTGCTTACAGTGGGCACTGGCAGCATTGGCAGTGCATTTCTAAAAAGATCTGTTAAGTTATGAAAGGTCCTTGATGCCAAGGAAGGTAGGCATTGATTTTTAAAATGGTACATCTACAAAACTGGTTCGTTGGAAATGCTCCTTAGAGAATTGCCTTTATTTCAGGGCGTCATAAACTGCTTTGCTTCCATGAAGCTGTGGTTAAACAAAATGTTGATGTCATTTAGCAACATGTATGTCAACAAGAAGCAGTCCTTATATCAATGTATGATAATATTCAGTTGAGGAAGGACATTTTTATCTTCCACTCTCTCGCTTTAATGACAATAACCAACCGTAAATCTCAGAATTTCTCCCAAATTACGTTCTCAGGAAACTATTTTGAAAACCTAGATTACGTTATATGCCAACATATTTAGGGTGTTTTTACGTTTGAACTGCACGTTTTGTTATTAGAAACACCCAATGAACCCAGGTTACATCACTGATGATATGTCTGAGTTGCACCAGAGGTGTATTTCAAGAACCATACCACCTGGCTAAGTCAGTGACTTCCGGGAACAGTCCGGATGACATCCATGAAGAGTATGGAGACTGCTGGAGAGACAGCTGGCAACTGGGAAGACAGTAACCGGGGCAGCGAGGGCCAGCAACCCAGACTGCAGCTTCCGTGAGGATGCACCGATAAACAAGCTACGAAAACCCCTAATGAACCATACCCCCAGGGGTGCCCGAGAGGGGGGGAGAATGAGCACCCCAATAGGACGGACATACAGGTAATGACCAATACTTATGGAAAAACGACAATGAGTGCAGTTTGTATGTGGCAAAGTCTGCAAGAACCGGCATGGCTTGAAGATCCACCAGGCCAACATGAAATGCTTGACCGGGAAGCAGGTGGTGCAACGCACAGGTCCAATACCTGGTGAGACGCAGGAGAAGCCCGGCCCGGAGTCATCCCACAGTGCCCAGAACCTCCATGCACCACAAGCTTCACCCCATGTCAGACATTCCGAACACCGCCGGGTCAAGTGGCCGGCTGCTAACAAGCAGAGAGAGTGGATCCAGTTCGATGAGGACCTGGACCAAATCCTTGAAGCTACCGTGAGGGGGGGTGTAGACCAGAAGTTGCGGGCTCTGTCAGCAATGATCATCAGCATCGGAGCAGAAAGGTTCGGTATAAAGGAACAACAGCCAACTAGAGGTCTGGCAGAGCCAAACCGACGGGAAGTGAAGATCAGTCAGCTAAGGAGTGAGCTCAGACTGCTCGGGCGGCAGTTTAAGCAGGCAAGGGAGGAGGAAAAGGCTGGTCTGGCAGAACTCCGCTATGCCCTGAGGAGAAGACTAACCACTCTCCGGCGAGCTGAGTGGCATAGGAGGAGGGGCAAGGAGAGAGCCATGAAACGTGTCGCCTTCATTTCTAACCCTTTTGGATTTACGAAGAAGCTCCTCAGGCAGAAAAAAAGTGGCCATCTTGCGTGCACTGAAGAAGAGGTTAATAAGTACCTCAGTACCACCTACAGTGACAGTGCAAGAGACAAAGATCTCGGGCCATGTAAAATGTTTAACTCCGCCGGAACCCACCTTGGCATTTAACACCAGGGAGCCAACTTTGAAGGAAGTTGAAGAAGTTGTCAAGGCCGCTAGAACTAGCTCTGCACCAGGCCCGAGTGGAGTGCCGTACGTCGTCTTTAAGAGGTGCCCCAGACTCTTGAAGAGGTTATGGAAACTAATCAAGGTCATCTGGAGGAGGGGGAAGGTGGCGCAGCAGTGGCGACACGCAGAGGGCGTCTGGATCCCGAAGGAAGAGAGCTCAAGTACCATTGAGCAGTTCAGAGTCATCTCGCTCCTCAGTGCTGAGGGCAAAATCTTCTTTAGTATTCTTGCCCGACGCCTGACAGAGTTCCTCCTGAGGAACAAGTACATTGATACCTCGGTGCAGAAGGGGGGAGTCCCAAAGATGCCAGGATGCGTAGAGCATACAGGAGTTGTCACTCAGCTCTTACGTGAGGCACGTGAAGGCAAAGGGGATCTGGCATTCCTCTGGCTCGACCTCGCCAACGCCTACGGGTCAATCCCTCATAGGCTGGTAGAAGCCTCACTTGACCGACACCACGTCCCAGATAAGATCAAGGACCTCATACTGGATTATAACAATTCCTTCAGTCTGAGAGTCACCTCTGGAGCAGAAACATCTGATTTTAATCGGCTTGAGAAGGGCATTATCACAGGATGTACTATTTCTGTGATATTGTTTGTCTTAGCGATGAATATGCTGGTGAGGTCTGCAGAGGTAGAGTGCAGAGGCCCACTCACCAAGTCAGGCATACGGCAGCCCCCCATTAGAGCATTTATGGATGATCTGACGGTGACCACAACATCAGTTCCGGGGTGCAGATGGATCCTCCAAGGGCTCGAGCACCTCATCAACTGGGCCCGGATGGATTTTAAGCCAGCTAAGTCGAGGTCCCTGGTGGTAAAGAAAGGAAAGGTTACAGACCAGTTCCGTTTCTCACTAGGAGATATTCAAATACCAACTGTCGGAGAAAAACCAGTCAAGAGTCTGGGTAAGATCTACGACTACACCCTGAAGGACACCGCAGCACTCCAGACAACCACCACCCAGGTGGTAACCTGGCTGACGGCTGTGGACAAGTCAGGTCTGCCAGGTAAATTTAAAGCCTGGATCTACCAGCACGGCATCCTGCCCCGACTGCTCTGGCCACTGCTGGTCTATGATGTGCCAATTACCACCGTTGAATGCTTTGAGAGGAAAGTCAGCTGTTTCCTGCGGAAGTGGCTAGGCCTACCACGAAGCCTCAGTGACATCGCCTTGTACGGGAGGAAGAACAAGCTGAAATTGCCCTTTAGCAGTCTGAAGGAAGAGTTTATGGTAACCCGATCAAGAGAGGGCTAATGTATAGAGATTCCAGTGACATCAAGGTCTCTTCGGCAGGCATAGAAGTCAGAACCGGCAGGAAGTGGAAGGCCCAAGAGGCAGTAAATCAGGCTGAATCACAGCTGCGACATAGTGAGCTGGTGGGGGCAGTGGCATCTGGACGAGCAGGACTCGGGAGCAACCCAAGACCTCGCTTTAACAAGGCCCAGGGGAAGGAAAGGAGGCAGCTGATTCAAGAGGAGGTCCGAGCTGGGGTGGAAGAAGTCCGCTGCAGCAGGTCAGTAGGGATGAGGCAGCAGGGAGCATGGATTCGATGGGAGCAGGCAGCAGAACGGAAAATGTTGTGGACGGAGTTGTGGAAGTCGGAGCCACACCGGATTAAATTCCTGGTTCAGTCTGTCTATGATGTCCTCCCCAGTCCATCCAATCTCTTTCGCTGGGGCCTGGCAGAGACACCACTGTGCCCACTCTGCCAGAGAGGAGGTTCATTGGAGCACATCTTGAGCTGCTGCCCAAAAGCTCTGGGAGAGGGGCGCTACCGTTGGCGCCATGACCAAGTACTGAGGGTCATTGCAGAGGTTATCAGCACTGGGATCGCCTGCAGTAGATACCAGCAACCAGCAAAACAGAACAGCGCCTTTGTTAAAGCTGGGGAGAAGCCACACCAGCGCCTGAAACAATCAGGGGGGTTGCTGGCAACAGCACAGGACTGGCAGCTGAAGGTCGACCTTGGAAAACAGCTCAAATTCCCAGAAAAGATTGCAGTGACCACACTCAGGCCAGACATTGTCCTAGTGTCAGAAATAACAAGGCAAGTGGTCCTGCTGGAGTTGACTGTTCCCTGGGAGGACCGGATGGAGGAGGCCTTTGAGAGGAAGAGGGCCAAGTACGAGGAGCTGGCAGGCGAATGTCGAAGCAGGGGGTGGAGAACCCGATGTAATCCCATCGAGGTCGGGTGCAGAGATTTGTCGGCCAGTCACTGATCAGGGCCCTCAAGATACTTGGAGTGGAGGGACTGCACATTAGAAAAGCCATCAAGAACATCACGGACGCCGCCGAAAAGGCGTCAAGATGGCTACAGATCAAGCGGGGCGACCCGTGGGTCATACAAGCTACTCAGACACAAGCCAGGGTCTGATCAACCCTGGCTGGGTCGCCTGGGCGAGGGTGTATGATGTGAGACCCGAAACACCCAATGAACCCAGGTTACATCACTGATGATGTGTCTGAGTTGCACCAGAGGTGTATTTCAAGAACCATTAGGCTATATTTACCAATTTACCAAGCATTTACCAATGCTCCTTTTAACACCCACCACTGTGACCTATACGCACTAGTGGGCTGGCCCTCATTACACACTCGGCGCCTGACACACTGGTATCACCTAATTTACAAGTCAATCCTAGGAAAAACTCCTCCTTACCTAAACTCACTCCTCACCATTGCCTCACCCTCCCGTAACCTGCGCTCATCCAGGTATATCTCCCTGATCACACCAAAAGCTCACACCTCCTTTGGTCGAAATTCCTTCCAGTTCGCCGCAGCTAACAATTGGAACGAGCTACAGAAGACCCTGAAACTCGTGAACACTGTCCCCCTCACGTCCTTTAAATCTCGATTATCAGAGCTTCTGTCTAACCATTGCACCTGCTGACCCCCCCTCACATGTACACTCTCTCCCTATCTGACCAATTACCATTTGCCCAATAAGCAACTTATACTGACTTGAACAGTATTTTACTTTCAATTTGTTATTTGCACTGTTACCACTTGCACAATTCATTCCAGTGTTATTTATTACATTGTATTTGCCTGCTACTCAGTATACTAATTTGATCTACCTCTAAATCTTGATTTCTTTGCACTAATTGTACATTTACTCACATCTACCTCTTTCAATTTTGACTGTATTTTCTCTTTCTTCCTTACTCTACAATCTGTGTAATTCTTGTGTATTTGTATTCATGTGTAACTATGTCTGTACTTGCACCTTTTTGCTTTATCTTGGCCAGGTCGCCGTTTTAAATGAGAAATTGTTTTCAACGTGCCCACCTGGTTAAATAAAGGTTAAATAAAAAATGTGTACTTCAATTACGTTGGTCCGGTACATTTCGTTTAGCGGATTTATGCGAGAACATTCCATACATTCCATGGCGTTCAAAATTATATTGCAACATTCACAGTTAAGGAGGATACTAACGGTTAAGGTTAGGCATGAGGTTACTAAAGGTTAAGGTTAGATCTGACATTACTGAGGTTAAGGTTAGAATTTAGGTTAGGGTTAACATTACAAAAACCGACAATCACATGTCTGCATGACGCAAGCAATGTAGAACAAAACACACACAAAGTGCCAGCCTGGATTTGAACTCGCAAACACTGGCATGCAAGTCGCAGATTTATACGCCCATCCACCATCCCCGACCTCCGCCCTAGCAAAAACTATGCTATTTACATGCTACGTCATGATCTTCATATTGAACGTTATTCGAGTGTTCAATTTAGTTCCCTACGAACGTAATTGACCCTCTCATACGTTCATATTTGACATATTTCGGTTTTACAAAATAGTTCCCTCAGAATGTATTTAATGTGATTTAGGGCTGCAATAACAAACCTTTCAGCACAGGCAAGTGGAATTTTAGAATTGAGAGTAGTTTTAAAATTACTGAGGTTGGAATTTATATTGGATTACAAAATTATTTTAGTGCATCTACTTGCCTCAGCAACACTTGTGCTGACCTAACAAGTTTTTCTCTCTATAGTTCATAAAAATGAATAATCCTAAATGTTTCAAATGAAAGCTTTCAGTATATATAGCCTTTATTTTGACTTTATACTACATGTAGCCTACATGGTTAACTGCACAGCATACAAACACACAAACTATATTTATTTCTCTTTCATTTTAAATAGTTATCTTACCCTTGTGAAAAACCCTGCTCTTAAGCTGAATTCAGAGGCTGTTCTGTAAATTTTTTTTTTAACTAAATATAGCAACTTCTGATAAACCCTTATCAATTTCTGGCTTAAATAAAACAACCACTTCCAGTTAGGCCACGCAGGAAGGCCACGCAGGTAGGATGTTAATTCCGTTACACTCACCCCTTCTAAACTTGCTCCACAGCAACCTACCCCGACCGTTGGGTCAAAGGGGACCACTGTAACGTATAGCTCTGCATTTAGAGAGGGACTGTAATGTATTATTGCGAGCAGCCCGCACGACAGTTCGCCACGTCCTCTGACTGGTCTCGAACCCGCAGCCTTATGCTCCGCAACACACGCTACAGCCCTGCTTGACAACGTACCAACCGAGTGAGCTATACAAAAGGTACCAATTGTATAGCTCTTTGGTGACATTTCAAGCTAGCTGTGGAGTGAGCTTAACGGTAGGATGTTAACTCTGTTACACTCGCTCATCCCTAAAAGTTGCCCAGTCATCATTAATATGGTCGCTAGCACCTGATTTACGATAATGGATGACTGGTTCACCAGTGAAAAGACTAGTTCACCAGTGAAAAAAAAGTGTGCTTCAATTGATCAGACGGTTATTGCATCACTTATCCATCCAGCTATCTTAAAATTTTGGCAAACCTGAAACTAACATTAGCTAGCCCAAACCGTAACATTGTGTATAATACTAACCTGAAAAATGTGGCCTAATTTTAATGATCCATTTCCAATTAACTTTTGGATCAACCAAAATTTTCTCTGCTTTCCTGACCAAGCCTCACTTTTGTTTAAGTCAAATCCAAAATCATTCAATTGAACAGTGTTTAACAATGTCCCTGTATCCTGTGTCCTGTCTTCACCATGAGTCTGTATTCACCATGGAGTTTTGTATGCCCTTTTGTGTTTTCCTGCTCCCGGGACACCAGCAATCCCCAACATCCTGATCTCTCATGAACACATCCCACAAAACAGATTCCCATCCCCGGACACCCGTACTTCCCAATCACCCTGGATCCCATGAACACATCCCTCAAGTCCAGATCTCAATCACATGAAGTCAGTGCACCTGTGTCTTTTATCTGTTAGTATATAGTCCTGTCTGTTTGTCCTGTTCCTTGCGATGTGTTGTTTGTCTCATTTGGACTTGCTGAGTGCTTTCTGTGATCTATATTGAAAGTATGTCTGACCTGTTTTGCCCTGTGTCCACATTTTTGGATTCTGTTTTTTTACCTTTCCCCAGAGCAGTACCTTGTACTCGAACCCTGCCTGCCTTATGCCTCTCCCTGGATCTTGGTACAATCTGATATCGTTACCTAATACAGTTATTTATAATCACAACTATTTACACAATGTGTCAAATGCAATACCAAAAAAATTGTGCCAAAATGTGCTCATGTCCAAATGAAGAATTTCTATTTACGTAAGTGTCAAATTGAAACTGTATATACAGAAAATGGCAAACACCATAACCAATATTTAATTTTGTATTACAAAATGCTATTTTCTCCACTGCTATATTTCTATGGGGTTCAGGTAAGGAGAGTTGGCAGGCCAATTGAGCACAGTAATACCATGGTCAGTAAACCATTTACCAGTGGTTTTGGCACTGTGAGCAGGTGCCAGGTCGTGCTGAAAAATGAAATCTTCATCTCCATGAAGCTTTTCAGCAGATGGAAGCATGAAATGCTCCAAAATAGAGCATTTTTTGGAGATAAGATTAATCAATGAAATAATCGACAGATGAATCAATTATCCAAATAATCGTTAGTTGCAGCCTTAGCTACATTCAGACGATTTGGTTATGATTTGCTTTCTTTACTGTCCCTCAAGTATGTACATTGACGACATTACTGTACGTAATGACAGAGGTACCACAGAGACAAAGAGATATTTATCTATATCTCCCAATTGAGTAAAATGTGAAATCATATATATTTTATAATTTACGTTACCTAAGGTATCAGAATCAGGGTATCACAAGTAATGAGTGGCTCAGAATCGTTTTAGATTATGTATTATTCGTAAATAGTTGGGTGAGTCTTCATACACAATGCGGTTTGCAGTAAAGTTGCATGATGTTTCTGATTGTTTTCACATAACAAAATAGATTATTACAACAAAAACAATGCTCCATTTCATTGCTGGGACCCTATGGATGACGAATCAGAGAAAGTTAGCTGACTGTATGTACATATTCTTTTGTCATATGTGGATGTATTAGCTGAACAGACAGCTTTTGGTTTAAATGCACTCATGTCACATTATTACATGGCTTTTTATTCTTGTCCTATCTATTGTAAATCTGATCTGAAGTTAGGTCAATTTATGATAGTCTAAGCTTTCTGTACATATAAGAAATGTATATGCAGAGTAAAATCTGCACTAGTGAACTGTGATTCTAGTCTATTGTTTTGTGCAAAATCACCCGCGGGCAGGAGACTGATCCTTAAGAGGTTAAATTATTTTTGTAAACTACACCCCTTTGCCCTCTGAGTTGTATTCTTTACAGAAAACCTCACCTAAGAATGGACCCAGCAGGTTCTCCAGAGCCGAGGGATGTGTGGAATAGAAGTGAAGAGTGGTGGTTTGGGTTTGTCCGATTTCGGCAATTGGACCAGGAAGGTCATTTGTTTGGGTTGCGCCTCCAACATTTTGTCAAGGAGGCTCAATAGGCCGATATATCGGGCTGATATTTGCATTTTTTCGTGTATCGGCATCGGCCAATACGCGGCTGCTGCGTTCGCCAATTTTCCTGGCATCTACTTGTTCTACCTCACTTATTTTTACTATTTGTTAAATATTGTTTTTTAATTCCAATAAATGTTCTTTTTTTAAATTGAGACTTATTGTGTCATTTTTATGATATAAAGTGAGGGAACAAACGTATCGGCTTCAAATTTCAGCTCAAGAGAATCGGCAGCCAGTATCGGTCATTGGCTAATGCTGATGATAGAAAATAGGTATCAGCACTAAAAAATCCATATCGGTAGATTCCTAATTCTAATGTTCATTGTTCAAATGTTTCCAAGCCAATGAAAATAAATAATGAATAAAGGTTAGATATAGGCCCAATGTTTATAGATTTTCAATCACAGAGAACTCTAGAACTATTTAAAGGCCATGGGGCATAATAACTACAAATGTGAACAACTGGATTTCAATAAGATGTAACTCATTTTACTCACCGATCTAAAATGGGAATGGCCACTCCATACACGGTCCCATCTTCTCCATGCGTGGAGAACTTGCAGAGTCAGTCATCAGTTCCGTGTCACATTCTCTTCCAAAGCATCAATAACATTGACATTTCTCTTTTTCGAAAAAAGCTTTTAGACTTTTGGGGAGCAGACTGTTTTCCCAGGATGGCGACTGCCTGTTTACGATAACAGTACTGTCTTTATAAACTATACTTTAATAAACTGTCTATACACTTACAAAGTGCTTAATGCTTCAGTTTGCATGTAGGGACCCTCATCATACTACTGTGGAAGTGTGGTGCTATTTTGAGCCTTGTAAGTGGTATAAAGGAGCAATTTCTTTTTACTTCATTCATGCCCCAAATACTAGCATTATAAGGTAATTAGTGGTTTGAGCTAAAACAGGGCACATTCGATTAGCATGAAAACAAATCCCAGAGAACGGTCGACTCGGTACCCATGTGTTATTAACCCCTAGGTTAATTTTGCACCGGAATTGTCATTTAAGAGGTTAAAGTTTCTAAACCTATCTTATTATTTCCTATTTTGCCTGCTGCATTTTAATGTAGCTACGCACGACAGACTGTTCTTAATTACGTAGAATCACAACCAGCATTTCAACCAAATGACTGAATTGAAATAGTGACTCGGAAAGAAAATAAAGCCCTGCAGTCAGTAAAAAGAGTTGGTTAAAACAAATTGTATCGGACACTACACCTGCTGTAATGCAACACAGAACAAGAGTGCAGAGATTAACCACACATTGCAAAGGGGGATTAAGCTAATCAAATTATTTTGTGTCTACCTGAAGTCTGCATCTGCAAACTTGAATACACTGGGATCTAGATAACAAAGAACATTGCTTTGAGGTACTGAGAGACTACTATTACAGTCTAGTATTATCACAAGAAATAGGCTCTGTTACAGTAAACAACGCTGCAAGGACAAAAATATGTAAAATATGTAGTTTGTAGACGCTAGGGGTCTCTTAATAAAAACAATAACAACAGACATACTTTGCATTAAAGAAGCAAAAATCACTATACCTATATTAGTTATATATATATAGTTGTGTACTTACATTATCTTAAATGTTTCCAAGTACTTTCAAACCCAGATAAATTTGTAATGTAAAATTAAAGACACAGGAAGTTTTTTTTGTTGCCCGTCAATGGCATGATATAACCTTTGACTCCTCTAATTCCTCTAAGTTCCCGGGAACCGCCAAACATAACGTTAATAAAGCTATAATATATTTAACAATACATTACCTTGCCAGTGAACATTTCTTCTGCCAGAGACGCTACATTGGCTGGTTGACATTGAGGACGACAACAAATCCCATGACCCAAAATGGCCAAAAACTACATATTGTACGTTTAACATAGCAGCTCATTACTAATTTTAAATATGTTGTAGCTGAGCATTACTTCACTCAAGATCGATACTTCTGCAATTGAATTTACAGGTGCTTGATCTGAACACAAGTTGCTGGAGAGCGACATGGTAGGATAGTTAATCTGACTTATGTAACCCAAATCCTAGGAAACGCTATGCCAATTTTGCGCTGCCTCGTGTAGGAGACCTGAGGAAACTCAGAGAAGCCGTAGTCGGGCTTGAACCCATGACCATCATGACGGACCTCCATGTTCTTTGACTTTAACCAGGTGTAACCAGGCTCAGAATTTGTTTTGACAGTAGATCACCAAAAAGGTCAAACTCTTCATATGAGGGCTTGCATTTGAAATACCAAACTTCATCACCCATTTTGTTTTATCCAGGAGTGTGTCTTCTGTGACGATACTGCAGAAAAAATGTAACAACAGAGGAATAACTTAGTACAATGGTGTATTATGTGTATGGTAAGCAGACTCTCCCATTGGATTTTTTTTTGATAAAGGTCATATGTTTAACGCTTGCTGAATGCCAATGTTGCCAGTGTTTTGTTGGTCGGGAGCTAAGGGTGAGGACGTAAAATGCATTGTGTAATGTGCTGTGTGTGAATGAGGCTCATGGTATCTTGGCTGGGTTTCCCGTCCATCTGCCAAGATTAGCCAGCCAACTGTGTCTCTGGGTTTCCTCCATGTGTCCTGCAGCTCTTTTCAGAATGGTCCGAGTAGCAAGTCTTATTCAATCAGGCATTTTAATATTTTATCTGACAAGTTTTTCAACTATTTGACATTAAGAGGCTGATATAGAATTAACCATGGTGAATATTTATTAATATTTAAAGGGAAACAGTTAAGAAATTATATATATTTTTTTATGTTCCTAAATTGATTGAAGTAATTATTTGACTCCCTCATCAGTCAGCACTCTCACTTAGGGAGAGCAGGGTCAGGCAAGCGCCAGTGTTAAGACATAAGGTTATATGGGTCTGTGCAGATGAATGCGCTTGACAACTTTGTGAAATAACAATTGTGTGCATGAAAAACAAAATGTTCTTTCACAAAGAAAATCCCATAATTGTGAAGGCCAAGTGCTTTTGGTACACAAAATATACATTTTGTATGATTAAAGTCAGTTTCATGTTTTAAAACGTGTCTTTCTTATCTCTGCTGACGAAGCAGCTTGTGCCCTACTTGTCAATAATATATTCTCAATCAGGGAGGATATCAGTTTAAGAATATGATTGCTCTATCAATAATATATTTTTTTGGGAAAATATTGAAGTATGAATTTAGAAAAAGGGTGAATCCCATTTCTCTGTCTTTCCCCTTTGTCTTACCCCTAGCCCTTGTCCCTCGAAACCAAGTAGTTAGTGCTAGGGATGAAAACATTCCCCTATGAAATGAGACACCACTTGTTTAGGGTTACGTCATCAAACATGTATGGATGTCTCCAAAGCAAGTAGTGTTTTGCACTGATATAAAACAAAATTTGCAGTTAATGCAGTTTAGTTTAAACTGTAGACATGCATGGAGTCCATTAAAGGCTAGTCAGAGAAATGCGGAACTGTTGTGCAAATCAGCAATGTAACGTTAGCGTAGCAAACTACCGATTTCTTTTAAACCTTTCAATTAAGAACATGGTTGCAAATATATATGTACAGGACTGTGTTGAGCACAAAACAAGTCTGTCATAATTTTAAAATCAATTATTCAAGCTGAAAATACATTTATGGGACTCTCTGGATGATCTGGCCATCATTGTTGCCGGTTAAGCAGTGTATTCTGAGTACCCCTTGGTTTCAAGTAAGCTTGTGAGAATGCTTTGGTTTTTAGGGGTATCTACCCTTTCCCCTTAGCCCTACCCCTCTATCCAAACAAGAATTGGGTTACCTCTTACTTTCATGTGAATGCACAAAACTTAGGGGAAGGGGAAAGGGAAAGGGGAAGGGGAAAGGGAAAGGGGAAGGGGAAAGGGGAAGGGGTAAGACAGAGAAGACTGCATTTTTTTTACATCTTGAATGCACCGTTTTACCAGCACTGGGCTGGGAAGAAGCATGCAAATAATGGAATATTGGATTGTATGAGTTTGACGATCGACTAGTGTGGACTTCACCAGAAAAAAAACTGAGGTATGTGCACTGGCTGATTTATTACAACTTATTTGGATTTCTTTCACATCTACTGCAGTCAGATTCGCTGCACTTGTAATGAAATTTTGACAATGTTAAGAGCGTAAACTGGAGAAGGAGGATAACAAGGTGTAAGTAACACCTTGAGTTTGTGTCACTACTGACAGCACTCTACTGACAGCACTCTAATTTTAAGCTAAATTTAAAAATCGCCCAGAATTCTTCTTAAGAATTGTGGAATAAATGTTGATATTTTAGTTTAGGTAATAGAAACAGCTAGCTAATGAGGAAAAACTAAATTGCTCCAGTGTAAAAAAACATGTAATTTTTTCAACTCCATCAGGCGTCCACTCCATCAGATTATATGTCCGACAAAGTTGACGTCTAAGCTGACAGAGTTCAAAAGTGCTTCAAAAAACTCAAATATGCAATGCAAAAAAAGCATTCAAGGAAAATAAAAACATTTTAAAAATTTTTTTAGAATATAAAGACAGAGCAAAACCAACTCAAAAAGCAGAAATGGCAAGAAGGGAGGGCTTAAATAATTGACAAATGGCAAACAAAAAAGAGACAAAACAAAAAAGACTGACCTGGAACTAAAACTGAAAGGATTTTTAATTTTTTAATTTAACCTTTATTTAACCAGGTAAGTTGACTAAGAACAGTTTCTTATTTACAGCAACGACCTGGGAGCAATTAGGGTAAAGTGTCTTGCCCAAGGACACAATGACATTTGGCTCAGTCGGGAATCGAACTGGCAACCTTCTGACTACAAGTCTGACTCCCTACCCACTGAGCCATCTGCGCCCCTAGGATGGCATCAGGATGCCAGCTTAGATTCCCAAACAGTATGACTCACTCTTCTTTTCCACAATGTTCTCTGCCATTAACTCATAATGAATAAACAGACTACTATGTCATATTAGACGACTGGCATTATCAGGCAAAATCCTTTATCGGCTTCTCCATATGATCCACCAGTTTGGTTTCAGTTTGGTTTCTTTGTGAACTCATCTCGCATGACAACTGATCTGAATACATGTCTGTGTCAGTATCATGAAAATGCACACTCAAATACTTCAGTTTCTAAGGTCATTGGGTGTTGTGAAGTTCATCAAATTGGGGGACTATCTTCAGTTAGTTTGTTGCTCTCCAACAAGTGAGGCCTGCCTTCTTTACACCTGTTTACAGTGAACAAACAAGCACACAGTTCTGACTACAGAGCAATGTGGAATCAATGTTGAATTGAGGTAGTGGGACCGAGTTCAAGAACACAAATCTAGTGGGATCCACTTCAACATGAGACTTAACTTGCACAGTGGGAGTCTTTCAGAGCTGCTTCATCTGTACAAGGATAAAGTTAGATGTGAGATAATGTGTGCCTAGTTAAAAATCAAGAAAAAGCATACAAATTATATAAGTTGAATTCTATTTTTCAGATCCCTGGAAGTGCACGTATGTGTCTGAAGTTCAGTCCTGCCATTTTGGCCAGAACTTTCCTCAGTTGACTCTTCACACTGGAATTGTTTACACAAAAAGCAACGTTTTGCACAGTTTCAGAGTCGAATAGACAAGATGTGGCAGCAATCTGGACTCGCATGGATCCAGTCCTTAAAGATATAACGGCTAAATATACATTGGTTTCTACTGTGCACTTTTGGTAATATATGTATTTGTGCCTTTTAAAGGGACAAATCTCTAGATCTCTGTTTATCAAGCTATTTTTCAAGCTTCTCAAAGTGCCATTTTAGTCTTAAGTGCTGAGAATTGCCAAAATGTACTCCTACTCTCAAACTTCAGTATAAAAGCAAGATATCAAATTTCTCAAAGCTAAGAATCACTCTTACTCTCCCAGCTATTTAAGACCGCTCGAGAGTTCTCTCAAGTGGTTAGGAGTTGCCAGTAGGGGCTTGTGATGGCTGAGACAGAGACGTGCGCAAATATTTTAGGAGAGGAAGAATGTTTTTTTTTATTGTTTGATGTTGCGCAGTTAACCACTTGTGGAGCAGTAGGACGCCCGCGGGAGATGTTGCCCCCCCCACCCCCAAAAACTGGAATACAATCACAGTTCACAAGTCCTACTTCTAGGTTATATATACATGTTATATATATATATATATACAGAAAGCTTAGACACTCAGGAATGTAGCCAATGTCACAATTTTACAGTTGCTATAACAAAAAGAATTTCCCCTCATAATGTGAGCTACGTGCCTTGTACACATGTGCCTCAAATTAAATGGAATGTCAAATTAGAAACAAGGCTAACACCAGCATTTATTGGGTAATATATACATGTCCTATATATCTTTAAAGCTTAGAATCTCGGGATTCTAGCAAATATCTCGGTTTTAGTGTAGCTAAAAAATTAACAACGTTACAACTACTTAATGTCAGCTATGTGTCTTTTTTTGTTTTCACTTCATAGAAAATATATTAAGGAATAAAATCAAATCTCACGAATGCAATATTTAAGTTATAAATACATGTCTCATA
The DNA here is from genome assembly GCA_016801145.1 of Umbra pygmaea. Classification (NCBI taxonomy): domain Eukaryota; kingdom Metazoa; phylum Chordata; class Actinopteri; order Esociformes; family Umbridae; genus Umbra; species Umbra pygmaea. The sequence continues at coordinate 13,698 of JACXGM010001060.1, read as the reverse complement.
TGTCCTTAAAGCATAGAATGTTGGGGTTCTAGCAAATATCTCGGTTTTAAAATAGCTATGAAAACGAGATAATTATTTGTCATAATGTGACGTAAACAGCCAGTACCAAAAGCTGTTAGCTTGTTTACTCAGCTAGCCGTTTTTCTACCTCAAATTAAATCGAATGGCAAAAGGAAAACACGGCTAGCACCCTCCTTTTTTAGGTTATATATACACACACAAGTCTTATACAGTGCCTTGCGAAAGTATTCGGCCCCTTTGAACATTTCGACCTTTTGCCACATTTCAGGCTTCAAACGTAAAGATATAAAACTGTACTTTTTTGTGAAGAAGCAACAACAAGTGGGACACAATCATGAAGTGAAAATGTATTTATTGGATATTTCAAACTTTTTTAACAAATAAAAAAACTGACAAATTGGGTGAGCAAAATTATTCAGCCCCTTTACTTTTAGTGCAGCAAACTTTCTCCAGCAGTTCAGTGAGGATCTCTGAATGATCCAATGTTGACCTAAATGACTAATGATAAATATAATCCACCTGTGTGTAATCAAGTCTCCGTATAAATGCACCTGCTCTGTGATAGTCTTACCGGCAATTTCCACTAACTGCGGAACGGCTGCAGATCCGATCCGGAACGGCAGCGGAGTCGATAGGTTTCTATTAAAGTCAATGTGTGTATTTTCACTGACTGCGGAACGGCTGCGTTCCGACTCCGTCCCAGCTCCGGCGATCCGCAGCCCTGCGGAGCAGATACGCAGAGCTTCTATTTCTGCCGGATGCCGGAGAGCTCCGCAGCAACTCAGTACAGTACATATGCTGTTATATCGCGCGATCATACGTGAATTTGCGAGGGTCCTCGTATAGTCACTGTCAGCCGTTCCGCAACCAATACGGACCTGGTGGGTATTGAATGATGGCGGAGCACGGAGCCGACACGCAGCGGAGCCGATCTGCAGCCATTCCGCAGTTAGTGGAAATCCCGGGTCAGAGGTCCGTTGAAAGTACAGAGAGCATCATGAAGAACAAGGACAATGATCTAAAACATAAAGCAAAATCTACAATGGAATGGTTCACAAATAAACATATCCAGGTGTTAGAATGGCCAAGTCCAGACCTGAATCCAATTGAGAATCTGTGGAAAGAACTGAAAACTGCTGTTCAGAAACGCTCTCCAACCAACCTCACTGAGCTCAAGCTGTTTTGCAAGGAGGAATGGGCAAAAATGTCAGTCTCTCGATGTGCAAAGCTGATGAGACATACCCCTAGCGACTTACAGCTGTAATCGCAGCAAAAGGTGGTGCTACAAAAGTATTAACTTAAGGGGGCTGAATTATTTTGCACTGCCAATTTTTCAGTTTTTTATTTGTTAGAAAGGTTAGAAATATCCAATAAATTTTGTTCCACTACATGATTGTGTCCCACTTGTTGTTGATTCTTCACAAAAAAAATACAGTTTCATAACTTTATGTTTGAAGCCTGAAATGTGGCAAAAGGTCGAAAAGTTCAAGGGGGCCGAATACTGTCGCAAGGCACTCTATCTCCTTAAAGCTTAGAATGTTGAAGTTCTAGTAGAAATCTCGGGTTTTAGTGTAGCTGTAAAATTCACAATGTTATGACTGCGAGTTTCAACTACACATATCGCAAACAGTAAACTATTTTTTTCTTAAAAAAAAAATCAAAATGCCAACTAGAAACACAACTACCACGTTCATTTTTTAGGTTATATATAAAGTCTTATATGTTCTTGAAGCTTATAATCTTGGGATTCTAGCAAATATCTTGGTTTTAGTGTAGCTATAAAATTCACAACGTTAGATATGGCTTCAGGTTTCTGTCAAATCTTGCGAGCGCTAAAAACATACCTCCACGAGCAAATAATATCATTTCACTGGCGCAGAAATTACTCTTCGCGCACCAATTCAACATTCGAGTGTAAACAGGCAGGTGTGAGCGTGAAACAAAACAGAGAGAGGGAAATAATGCCACCTGCGTGTGTAAAATTAAGCAGCACACACACAGAGCAGCCAAAACATGCCCGCGAGTGTCTGCTTTACAAGTGCTGGAGAGAATACGCTCTCGCAGGTAAATTCTGCGCTCAACGTTGATTTCTGTGGAAGAAACTGACTTTTGACATTTGGGGGCGCAAACCAAGGGAGACATTGGCCCTCCTATGATTGGTTACTTGCTTTCAACATGGTGACACCTTCATTGGTTAAATTATCAGGTAACATTTACCGTCCTTCAAAATAGCAGTCCAGGCATCTTGATCTCACTATTAATCTACTGTGCTATCATGAAATTTACGTTCAACGCTATAATTATCCACAAAAACAATTGTGTTTATTAAGTACTGTATAACCGGTGGCGACGTATATATGGCATGTTTGTTACACAAGATAAGTGGGGTATGAATAAAAATGACAAGTATAATGACAATTGTTGGAAGGGAACTGCTTCTGAAATGTACAGATGTCACACGATAAAGTGGTGCTTTTCATACTGCGGCACCAATCAGTGCATTTAGTTGCCAATAAATGGTCTATACTCATCGCTGGGTGGTGCTAGACTACCTAAAAAAAACAGGAGATTGCAGTTCTAATGCTTCCTAGAGATACGTTTTTTGGGGACATACAGACTGATATTAAACCAATGTAATTGTATTATTATACACAGTAGAATGCAGTTCTTAATTTAATAACGGCTTGTTTTAAAACTGCTTTAGGAAAGCAAATAAATATTGTTGACAACTGTGTCTGCAGTCTCCAATCAGAATGCGTCCCTGAATCCTTTGTGAAAAATGTTAACTATTTACACAGTATATCAAAGTACAGTTTTACTTTGCAGTACAAAAATGGGTAATGAACAATGTCTTTAAATTGTCATAAAATGCTGTGACCTATTAAAGCTGCTCCCTTAAGAAAACAATTATCTAGTCAACCAATCACATGGCAGTTGCTTCAAAGCATTTAGGGATGTGGTCCTGGTCAAGACAATCTCCTGAACTCCAAACTGAATGTCAGAATGGGAACGAAAGGTGATTTAAGCAATGTTGAGCGTGGCATGTTTGTTGGTGCCAGACGGGCCAGTCTGAGTATTTCACAATCTGCTCAGTTACTGGGATTTTCATGCACAACCATTTCTAGGGTTTACAAAGAATGGTGTGAAAAGGGAAAAACATCCAGTATGCGGCAGTCCTGTGGGCGAAAATGCCTTGTTGATGCTAGAGGTCAGAGGAGAATGGGCCGACTGCTTCAAGCTGATAGAAGAGCAACTTTGACTGAAATAACCACTTGTTAACTTACAACAGAGGTATGCAGCAAAGCATTTGTGAAGCCACAACACGCACAACCTTGAGGCATATGGGCTACAACAGCAGAAGACCCCACCGGGTACCACTCATCTCCACTACAAATAGGAATAAGAGGCTACAATTTGCAAGAGCTCACCAAAACTGGACAGTTGAAGAATGAAAAAATGTTGCCTCGTCTGATAAGTCTCGATTTCTGTTGAGACATTCAGATGGTAGAGTCAGAATTTGGCGTAAACAGAATGAGAACATGGATCCATCATGCCTTGTTACCACTGTGCAGGCTGGTGGTGGTGTAATGGTGTGGGGGATGTTTTCTTGGCACAATTTAGGCCCCTTAGTGCCAATTGGGCATCATTTAAATGCCACTGGCTACCTGAGCATTGTTTCTGACCATGTCCATCCCTTTATGGCCACCATGTACCCATCCTCTGATGGCTACTTCCAGCAGGATAATGCACCTTGTCACAAAGCTCGAATCATTTCAAATTGCTTACTTGAACATGACAATGAGTTCACTGTACTGAAATGGCCCCCACAGTCACCAGATCTCCACCCAATAGAGCATCTTTGGGATGTGGTAGAACGGGAGCTTCATGCCCTGGATGTGCATCCCACAAATCTCCATCAACTGCAAGATGCTATCCTATCAATACGTGCCAACATTTCTAAAGAATGCTTTCAGCACCTTGTTGAATCAATGCCATGTAGAATTAAGGCAGGTCTGAAGGCGAAAGGGGGTCAAACACAGTATAACCGGCAATTTCCACCAACTGCGGAACGGCTGCGGATCCGCTCCGGAACGGCGGCGGAGTCAATAGGTTTCCATTAAAGTCAATGTTTGTATTTTCACTGACTGCGGAAACAGCTGCGTTCCGACTCCGTCCCAGCTCCGGCGATCCGCAGCCCTGCGGAGCAGATATGCAGAGCTTCTATTTCTGCCGGATGTCGGAGAGCTCCGCAGCAATTCAGTACAGTATATATCCTGTTATATCGCGCGATCATACGTGAATTTGCGAGGGTCCTCGTATAGACACTGTCAGCCGTTCCGCAACCAATACGGACCTGGTGGGTATTGAATTATGGCGGAGCACGGAGCCGACACGCAGCGGAGCCGATCTGCAGCCGTTCCGCAGTTAGTGGAAATCCCGAGTTAGTATGGTGCTCCTAATAATCCTTTAGGTGAGTGTATATACAACCTTTGTGCTTATTTGCAAGAATAACACTCAAATATTATCTGTAATATTGGCATGTTACATAATTCTTCCTCATAAACAATACGGTAAACAGAACAAAATCGTGTTTAAAAATGATATTCTTGTCGATGCCTCTGTTTGGCGGTGCAGATAGTTAAATGAATAGATGATGATAGATAGATAGATAGATAGATAATAAATAGATAATAGATATTGTTTTCATAGTATAACTGTCGTAATCAGATACAGAAACATAGTGTTCATTTATATGCATTTAGTTATTTTCATTTTTAAATGAGTTTCATCGTGACGCATGTCTTAACCATTTTGAAATGTGCAATAACTTCCATTTGTGCAGAACTATTTTCCATTTACAATTAGATTAATACCGAACTCTGTAGATTTTCAGATACAATCAAATGGATGGTTAAAAAAAGCCATGCCATCACAATGCGTAATGACGCAACAATAGCTGATCTTGCACTGTTAGAATATAATAATAATAGCCTATTAATGCATATTATTGAACACAGGATTTCTGGCGACTGGCACTTTCCAGATGAAACGGACTGACAGGTCAGGGATATCTTAGCCAACCCTTAGCCGGGTTATGCCAGGCTAATGGTCGGTATAATAGGCTTGTCGCATAATTACATTAAGTTCAGTACCCGGCGGGTGAACAGTCAAACAAAAAAGCACAATTTGCAATGTCCGGTTTCCCAAATGTAAATCGGTGCTATTGACTGCACCCATGTTGCCATAAGGACAATGAATGAGAATGAACATGTGTTCATTAATCGAAAGCATTTGCATTCCACCAATGTCTAAATAATTTGGGATGCAGACATTTTGCTGTAATGTAGCCAATTTCCCCCCCACCCGTGGCAGACACACTTTCGCGATGAAGCGCTAGACACTTTGACATCGACTGATATCTGACCACTTTATATTTCGGCCACAGTCCAACTTTCTTACAGCGTCTGCAAGCTTTTGCCACTCCAACGCTTTTTCGCCATTGGTAATAGGCACACTGTGCACTTCAAACAACATTTTCCTCCTCTTTTCCACCTTGCCAATAATATTTTCTACTTCACATTGAGTGAAGTGGCTTTTTTTGGTTTTCCTCCGTGTTTCCCATGCTTTCTCAATCAATGAATATTAATTTTGGGGCGTTCCACTGACTATTTATATGCAAATAAGGGCGTTACATGTAGCCGCAAAAGCTGCGCTACGTATTGGAGTTGATTGTGATTTATAAAGGCAAAAAGGCGTAGGACGTGCGTGCGTACGCCACTTCTTATGCAAATCCACCGCAAAGTTTTATAAATGAGGCCCCAGAACTGACAAGACCAGACTGAGATGAAGATGAAGAGAAATGTGTACATTATTTTTGTAGAAAGGTGACACTTTTAATCTCCCTTCGGCCAGAACATGCTATGATGGCTAATTAGCTGTAGTCATTGTAATAGAAAAAACCCAACTTGGGAAACTATTCCCAAGCAAAAAAATGTGTTCAATGTGTTACTGTAGCTCAAAAGCAAGTTTAGTAAAGTCTAGAGATGGGCCAATACCAATTTTAATTTTTACACAGTTATTTTATTTTAGGTACTTGCCGATACAAGTACTGACAATTAATTTAAATAACTATGCCAAATTTCACACCTATCAAGCTAATCTGCCATTTTTTAGATGTTGATCAGCCAAAGACTCTCTGCAAAGGGATGTGTTATTTTATCTCAAGTCTATTTAGAAGAAACATTCAAATTGTGTATTGGCGTATCACTTGTGAATAATCATCTATATTTCTACCACACAGCTCAGCGTTGTGTGGTAGGGATATGCACAGAACAATGATCATTTGTTACGTATGAACTAACCAAATATTGGTTGTAGCTATGTATGCTTTCACTGAAGAAAGCACAACTGTAATATCCATTTTCCGCTAGCAATTCAATTGTTATAAACTTTAGAGACAAAACTTTCTTTATATCCCAGTTTCTGCCATCAAGGACGATGAATGTAAGCCATGATTTTGGCTCACTCCGGGGCGTTTCTCCTGCCATATTCTACAGTACATGCGCATTCCTCCTCCCTAATTTAGCCTACTAAATTAGCTCTTGGTCAAAGTGCTTTGTTGTTGGTGATGTTTGTGTTGCTGGAATATCTGTGAAAGGGAGGAAATAAAATAATATTTTTTTAGACATTAATATATAGCAGTTTTATATATTAGATCATGGGTCTTAACTCCCAACCGTACGTCTTTGCTATCAATGTTACCGATCTTGAAGGAATATTTTCACATAGATTTTCATATGCATTGCTAGTCAGTTTCATTTGCCTACAGTCTATAAATATTATAATTGCTGGATATTACATTCTAGATACGGCTCGTCTGTTAAAACATTGAACAGTTGCCACAAATTAACGTTCACCCGGGACCGAATTGAAACCAAGTTGACTGGGAGGATTAGTTAGTGACCAACTGTTACTTACCTGAACTTAGCCGTTTAGAAAGTGAAGCTGCATCATCCAGTGAAAATAATTAAATGTTTTTATAGGAAAATATGTAATCAGTTCTAGGGGAGCTAAGAGGGAGCAAATCTCCTTGTTAGAAAGACGGTTCTTGTTGAAGCGAGATGTGACGCTACCGTTATGCTTCCGTCATGCTTCACAAGAGAATTAGAATGAAACTGAATGGAATAGCCTAAATATATAAAAATATAATTTATATATAAAATGTATATTTATCAGATGACTATATGAGATAATCCTGCTATGCTATTTCATTTTTTATCATTATAAATAACAAAACACAACTGTTTCAAAATCTAATAATATTGTAGCGTATATGCCAAGCTATAAAAACAAAACACAGGGTTGCATAACTAATACAGTTGGTAGCTCCATATAAAATCACAAACATCTGGCGTTCTTTGTTAACATTTATTTTGCGCAATTTATACGCTTGTCATTTTATTCATACCCCGGGGGGGTCTGCGGTTTGTAAAAACGCCTTATATGTGGTATATCATATTATTGAGAGTACAGTAGATTAATAGTGAGATTAATATGTCTGGACTGCTATTTTGAAGGAAGAGTGTTAGCTGATAATTTAACCAATGAAGGTGTCACAGTGTTGAAAGCAAGTGACCAATCATAGGAGGGCCAATGTCTCTCTTGGTTTCCGCCTCCAAATGTCAAAATTCAGTTTCTTCCATGCGCGTAGAAATGAACTTCGAGTGTAGAATTTACCTGCGAGAGCTTATGCCCTCCAGCACTCGTAAATCAGACACTCGCGGGCGTTTTGGCCGCTCTGTGTGCGTGCTGCTTAATTTTATATGCGCAGGTGCCATTCTTTCCCTCTCCCTATGTTTTGTTTCACGCTCGCACCTGCCTGTTTACACTCGAATGTTGAATTGGTGCGCGAAGAGTACTTTCTGCGCCAGTGAAATAATATAATTTGCTTGTGGAGGTATGTTTTTCGCACTCGCAAGTTTTGACATAAATCTGATGACATATCAGACTACTTAATGTCAGGTACTTGTCTTGAAAACAATTACATTTTACTTACGAAATATAGGTAAGCACACTTCACTTATTATGTTAAACTTTTAGTACAAAATATTTTACTTACGGTCATAAAATTCTTCTTTTTGGTCATCAGAGGGTCCCAGTAATGACATAAAGCATAGTTTTCCCAGGTAAAATCCATCTTGAATGTATTTTCTTACCGGACAGTTTCTGAATGTATTCATAAATAAATGAAAAACCTAGTTTATTTGGCCTGCACTTCTGAACAAAAGACAAATGTGAAAAGAGTCCAAAAGCTTAGCAATTTCACCATATGTCTTCCTTTTGAAACAGAAATCTTAAAAATGTGCAAGATTAACAATTTTAACTGAGTATTAACAGAGATAGTTTACGATAGAAATGTGTTGTTCGTCTCAGGACCCGGATGTAAACGTCATCACGGTGCATTTTTTCTAAAAATATGGTTTCACAAACAATGCTACAGCTCATTGGCTGTTCACTCAATTACTCTAAAATGTTAGACTTATGTGGCCAGCTCCTTACCAACATGATTTAAATTGGATCCAGTATCCTATCTTAATATATGGCTTTGCAGGGTTCTTTCAAATAGGATGTAGAAAAATAAAAACAGAAAATAATTATACATTTTCTTTATTTCATCTTGTGCCATATTCACTGTGTATGTTAATTTGAAATGAATTTTACAAAATCTTTTCTTTAAAAAAATATCAACCTCAGGTCCTTGCCTCAGGTCCAGTGTTACAAGAGTTTAACTTTAGGTATGATTTTTTAGGCTGAATTTTACAAATCGGGGGCGAGGCTTAAGAGGTTAATTATAAACGGTATTGTTTGGACAGAGCAGGCATCATCTTCTACAGCGACTGAGTGAGGGATGTCATTTCACCAGTGACATTTATGCTGCAATTCATTTTCAGATGAATTGAAGGTGGTGATTATGCATTGTTTGCAGCAACGCAATGCTGATGATTTCATCCCAACCATCAATAAACCGAATTGTCATGGAAACAAGCATTGCACTTACAGCTCAACCCATTGTCACGCATTTCATTGACTTCCCAACAACACCCCGCATAATCCAACAGAAGCAAACAATTCATGCAAATAGCCAGCTTCCCAAGAGTAGTAGGTGCAATGGATGACACTCATAAAGATCATTGCTCCCAGCGTCAACAAGAATGTTTATATGAACAAGAAGAGGTACCACAGCATAAACACACAAGTTAAGTTTCATGCAGACTACAACATCTTGAATGTGGTACCCAAATGGCCTGGGTCTACCAATCACGTGCGGATATTGAAAGAAATTAGCCCGAAGCAGCTGTTTAAAAGGCACTTTCTGCCGCCGGAGTGTCATAATAGGAGATAAAGGATACCCGTTACACTCATGGCTGATCACCCGTTTCCATATGCCACAGCAGAAGCCCAAATGAACTAAGTAGCCTTTTTGTAAGCAATTTATACACAATTGTTTCATAGTTTATTAATAGAACACTGTATCCTAATATAGGCAATATATAATCTATTCCTTCACAGGGTACATTGTATCACACAAAGTGTGGTGGAGAGGGATTGGCCAGTGGAAGCACAGATTCCACTTTCTCCACTCAGAAATTCGACTAATTCAGCAAGCAGTGTTTCTTATTCTCTCCAGTTCGGTTTTCTTTTGGAATCCATGGTGGCTATGATTACATCATTAATTCTAGGCAATATATAGGCAGGTCCGTTAACAGCACACTCTTTTTAAATATTTAATTGAGAAATAGTGGAAAACGTGTTGGAAACCTTTTTGATCTTTATTTTACAATGTGTATATCATAATGGATTCTCTTAAATTCTTTATTGTCAAATGTTTGTTGAATGTCAACTCCTCTTATGAATGTCACCATTGAATGTGAATTTACAATTAACAACAAAAATGTTGTAGAAGTACATCTATTCAGTGATTGGATCTTGCCTATGTCGTCATCCAAAATCCTGTTTGGGGCACAGCAAAGTGTTGTGAATCAGCTCTAAGGCTGACACTTAAGATTTAGTCCTACACTTCACTTAAAGTAGGACTGAGATGTTTGATAACTAACTTTTAAGCACAGCTTTGAGACAATAATTTTCTTACTCTTAAAGGGATACTTCACCCTACAGCTATCCCCCCAGACATTTGTAGTACAGTGAGATATGTTTCACCCATGCCTGGCTAGTGTAAGAGCAAGATTTGAAATTTTGTGGGGAATTTTCACACGCTGACGTCACGGTGGAAATCCAATGGACCTTGGGAGATAGGAAAAATGAATACAAGCGTGTATTCGGTCGCAAAAATAAGCATCCCTGTTAGACTGATCTGGCTTTCAAACCTACTCATTAAAGCCTCGGTTGTCCTTGATTTATTAAGCTATAGCTTGTCTTTCTGTGACGTTTCGATCAGCCGTTTTAATGCTAAACAGACGAGGTGGTATGATCTTTTCAGTATGTAGAGAACTACAACGCTGACTTCCTTGTTCCAAGCCCCGCCTACCCGGCAGGTCCTCTGGATTCTGTGAAACAGTTCGTCACCACAGTCGCTGGTAACACAATTGCTACTAACCTAGGATTTGCAGATGAGGAATTTTACAACTTGCTTTTACATTCTGAGTGACATCCAACAAACATGTTTGTGCCCGAGTACACCGAAGAACATTTACAACAAATGGAGTTTGATATCCAGCTTCAACAAGGCAGCATGTTCTACAATAGCTAATCCAGTTGAAACGCGGTTAAATTCTAATTGCCTAAGTGCTTCTGTGGGAATATGTATATCCATGTCTACTGAAGGAAAAAGCACTTGCTACAATGAATGGGATTGTGGAATAGCTTTACTTGTAAGGCTTAAACAAAAATGACTGACGACCGCATATGCGTCACTGAATCACTGAAGTTTTCCAGCACGCATGGAAAGAGACGTACAAGAAGGACAATTAACAGATGAGTAAGTTTATTAAACCTATTATCTGTACCTTGATAATGGAGCACACATCGTGTCTGTGTGGTAATGTTATTGTACTGTATGTGTAGTGTGCCAGCTGTATTTAGTAGCTAGCTGACTGTGTAAATTACTATACCTTCCTATATATAGGCTATTCTTTCTAGATAAAAATGGATGGGATCACATCGCTTTTTCAGCCGCTTTCGGGCTGTAGTGCCGGTTAATTCAGCACTTAGATCGCTTTCGTAATCTTCCGACCTAAAATGATGACTGCAGACCCTATTTTTTATAGCCTATTGTAAAGTGTGAAAGATTACTCCTTTTTGGGCTTGCTTGTAATTTTTGCAACCAGGTACAGAACACCAAACGGGCATGATGAATAGAAATTAGACTACAATTTCAAAAACAAATATGTATAACTTTCTAGCGTCAAGCTCTACTGTTGAATTGCCCATGTTCTATTACGGTGTGTTCAAACGGGGACGGGCACTAAATTCGCTTGGAATTCTGGAAGTTGTGGTAACTCAAGTTTAGACGGATACAGAAGCACCCCAGTGGATGCGAAAGGAACTGAAATATACTATCGACGTTTCTCTGATATATTGAACAACAGACGTGTATGACATAAATCATCTATGGTAATGTTTGTAAATGGTATACTATGAAACTGATTTACTGTGGAACACTCCTTTGAGTCAAGTCCCAGCAGTGTTCTTGGGAGTAATTCTAAGAAAAATATGGGCTCTGGAGGTGCTAGTAGCTTCTCCCAGACATTTGTTGGACAGTGAAATGTTTCACCCATGCCTGGCTAGTGAGAGAGCAAGATTTGAAATTTTGCAAAAACGGAATTACTGACCAGGCAAAAAAGTAGCTCAGAAAAACAGAGGCAGATGGATAACAGGCAAGAATTCTGAGGCTTGATTCGCAGGTAGCACATACTAGTGACTTAACAATCCAGCGGTGAGTGGATGTCAGGTCTTTCCGTAAATAGGGGTGACTGGTGATCGGGAACAGGTGAGGTGAATTAGCTGGCAGGTAGAGGAATGGGTGCCCCACCCACTCATCCTAGAACATGCAACACTGAACAAAACAAAACAGACAACAAAGAAACAGGGCTCAGGGGGCAGGGTTTGTGACATACAGATTTTAGTGCATGGGTCAGTGTGCCAATGCTACAGTTGTGCTCATAAGTTTGCATACCCTGGCAAAAAGGCCTATAGAAGAATACCATCCCCACTGTGAAGCACGGTGGTGGCTCACTGATGTTTTGGGGGTGTGTGAGCTCTAAAGCACTGGGAACCTTGTGAAAATTGATGGCAAGATGAATGCACCATGTTATCATACAATACTGACAGACAATTTGCATTTTTCTATATGAAAGCTGCACATGGGATGCTTTTGGACTTTCCAGCATGACAATGACATTAAGCACAAGGCCAAGTTGACCCTCCAGTGTTTACAGCAGAAAAAGGTGAAGGTTCTGGAGCGGCCATCACAGAGTCCTGACATTCATATTATTAAGCCACTCTGGGGAAATCTCAAACAAGTGGTTCATGCAAGACCACGAAAGACTGCATGACCTGGAGGCATTTTGCCAAGACAAATGGGCAGCTATACCACCTGCAAGAATTTGGGGCCTCATAGACAACTATCACAAATTACTGCACTCTGTCATTGATTGAAAAGAGGGCAATACACCATATGAAGAACTGAGGGTCCTTTCATTATTTTTTTCGTCATGTTTTCTATTATGATAATGCCTATCTGTTATGACCTACAGTTTAATATGAATCCCATGAGTAATGATAAAAAAATGTTTTTCCCTGCTCACTCATGTTCTCTGAAAATGGTACAGTACATCTATTACCAATTCTTCAGGGGTATGCAATCCTTTGAGCACATCTGCATGTATAAAGTGGATGGTGAGTGTACGTATATGTATACATAAAGCTATGTTCAAACTAATCTAGTGCCAATCCCCATTTAGTTGAGTTCATGTTTGCCATTTTGGTTGGCTTTTAGTCTAATAGACTGTTCTGTTATCAACTTGAAACAAAGTAATTACCATCAAACCACATAAACCACATACAAGTTGTTTCGAACAAATCAAATTAATACACACTCCTCAAATATTCTATTAGTCTGTAAGTATAAAATAATATTTGTTTCAGTAAGCATGCCAGAATGTATTTTTTTAAAGAAATTAAATGTAATAAACTTGAGGGTTACTTGTTGGATCCTGTCTGGTTTTATAGAAAACCGCATAGACAAGGATACAGGTATGCACGTTTTAGATGACTTATCTGCCTGAGATCAGGAAAGGTTAAGGACAGAGGTGGGCATAGAGTTTTATTTTAGCTTTGAGGCAAAATGACAGTCTTTTTAGTGTTAAATGCTCCAATGCCTATGATCCACTCTGGATTGAGTCCGGGTCATAAAATTGAAAATGAATGTACATCTGCCTTTCAAGTTAAGATAGGAAAAGGCTAGGAATGTGCTTTGGGTCAGGTGTCATTTAATCCTGACCAGTCATAGGATAAGCAGGAAATAACAATGGGGGTTACTAGGACTGGCAAATAAGTAATTTGAACCTAAGAGTTTGGTTTTAGGATTAAGAGAAGATGCCAGGGGAGTCAGCCAATCAGGAGAGAGAAGAGTTTTCAGGTTTGAAATATAATGCTTGT
>JACXGM010001059.1:16006-59328 GCA_016801145.1 Umbra pygmaea | reverse complement strand
CAGGTACAGAACACCAAACGGGCATGATGAATAGAAATTAGACTACAATTTTAAAAACAAATATGTATAACTTTCTAGCGTCAGCTCTACAGAGGTGTGCTGTTGAATTGCCCATGTTCTGTGTCGGTGTGTTCAAGCGGGGACAGGCACTAAATTCGCTTGGAATTCTGGGAGTTGTGGTAACTCAAGTTTAGACTTATACAGAAGCCCCCCAGTGGATGCGAAAGGAACTGAAATATACTATCGGCTTTTCTCTGATATATTGAAAAAGAACAGACGTGTATATGACATAAATCAACTATGGTAACGTTTGTAAATGGTATACTATGAAACTGATTTACTGTGGAACACTCCTTTAAGAAACAGGACAATGTATAAACAAGCTCCATTACCTTCTATCTCACGTTATGGCCCCGTAGCAGCCGTTGTTGTGAAAATATGCTAACTAATGTGTTATATTCAAACGACTTATTGTCACACAGTAGAGAAATTACCGTGAAGTCCAGGAGAAGCTCGCAGGCAATCAGAGGGATGTGGAGGCATACAGTCAAAATGACAAAATAATTAATCAGAATACTTACCAAAAGTTGCTCCTGCTCCTACGCTCATGGACAACTCCTATGCATGCTCTCCTTTCTCTGCAAGAGGCAAGATTCGTAATGATTCAGATTTCTCTTGGCAAACCTACGAGAAGTATTACAACGTTTAGACATGTTGCTCACATCACATCTACTTATTATGCTCGGCTACCACCGAAAAGTGCTTCTAATTGACTTCACTTGCCCTCTATAAGAATGAATGGCGTCTGTTAGTCCATTCATTATACTGTCATTGGTCTCGTGTCTTCGAATTACATTACAAATTTCTCTGGATTTGAATGTTGGTGGAAACATTTACGATAATGTAAGTACACAACTAAAAAAAGTATATAATATAGGTATAGCGATTATGCTTTTTAATGCAAAGTATGTATTTTGTTGTTGTTTTGATTGAGAGACCCCTAGCGTCGAAAAACTACATATTGTACCTTTAATATCCTTTTTTCTATGTATCTTGCCCAACTGTAAAGGATAAATTGTCATGTAAAATAAACGTGGTCAACTTCTTGCTATTGATTTTGCTTGCACAATAAACTCATAGAAAACTATACACTCTTATAATATTGTATGGTGTATAAACAGGATTTGAATATTGGCGTATCCATCCAAGTGGGATCCCAACCTGACTGCCTCTCTCCTCTCTTCACTCCTCGTCCAACTGAGCTACTCCTTTCTGATCTCTTCACCCTGTTTCTCTTCACCCTGTTTCTCTTCTTTTTTTATAAACATGTATTTATTGAATTTTTAACAGTTTGGAAAAATATGTGGTGAAACAATTAACTAAGCATATAACAGTCAAAGTATAAAATAATCAACTCCCCCCACCCCAAAAGAAAAAATAAATAGTAAAAACAAAAAAAAACATGACATTATATAATCATACACAGCTTAGCATCACATGGTTAAGGAGGTATTGATAGTTAGGGACTAATCGCCTTCCGGTTTCCAGAGTTTCCTGGACTTCACAGTTCTCCAAGAATGCAAGAAAGGGATTCCAAATCTCTTTGAATTCAGCTGATTTATTTTTCATTGTGTAAAATAACTTTTCAAGGATAAGGCATGCTGATAGTTCTTTCAGCCAGTGACCAACAGAAGGCCTCTTGACAACTTTCCAACAAAGAGAGATCAAGAGAGATCAAGCATCTAGCTTGCACTAAACATAAGTCTGTAATTTTCCTCTCTTTGCTATTTAACATACAGTTCTTTGGATACAAATTAAGAATGCTAAGTGCAGGATTGTCAGGTACTGGATTTAATGTCATCTTAGAAATACATTTTATAACTTCATTCCAGAACTTTTGTATCTCAGGGCAGTCCCACGGACAATCCTCTGAGATTTGCTTTATGGTTTTTCAACAGAATGTTATAGAGTAAGGATATCTGACCCTTGACAGTACAATTATTCACTGCTAGGTTTTCTAACATGGACAAGTGGGGTTGTATATGGGAATGTGTCTGTGCATAAACAAAACTCCTTAACTGTAAATATTTATTTATATTTATACATTTTTAATAAGTGTGTCCGAGGTACATCATATTAATTTCTAAGTTCCTCAAATGAAGCTAGATTACTTTCCTTATATAGATCCATACTTTACAGATGCCTTTTGTTGCATTTTAAAACCTTGGTGTTTTTTCCCAGTAGAGAAGTTATCATTCCACCAATTAATGAGAAGCCTGAAAACAAAGTAGATTCACCAAAAAATGACTGTACATTGTGCCAGACACTAATTCTGTTTCTCACAAAGGGGTTATCAGTTTGCCTCTTCAGTTTTTTGACAGATGCAGAGTATAAATAAGTGTCAAGTCGCTGAGCTTTAGTGCAGACACTTTCATTTTGCACTGATGGTAAGTAAGGTTCAGTCGAAAACCAGTACGTTGCAGCTCTAATTTGAGCAGCCCAAAAGTACCATTGTAAATTGGGTAATTGTTAGGTCATCTCTCATAAGGCAGGTAAAGAAGTGACAGTCTCAACCTTGACCTCCTGTTATTCCAAATAAACCTTGTAAATAGTCGCTTAATTTTGGAGAAGAACTGTGGCGGCGGGGGTAAATGGATGGATTGAAATAGGTATAAAAACTTTAGTAGTATATTCATCTTGATTGTATTTATACTCCCTAAAAGCCAAGGGAGATTGGCAATGATGACCAGCTATTCATGGATTCAGTTACTGTACAAATCATAGGATCATAGTTACACAATACTAAATCTTTAATGGTTGGGGTAATGGTGATACCAAGATATTTAAATCCATTTACCACATTATTGAAAGGGTGGTTTATCACTGGATTTACTCGCTCCCGCTTATTCAAGAACATAATAGAGGATTTTGATTTTGTTGACTTTAAAGCCTGAACATTTTCCGAATTTGTCAATTAAATTAGTTAGATCAAGAATTTAGTTACTTAGGTCTGTTAGAAGTAAAAGGTGTCATCAGCATACATTACAATGCAATGTTCAGTGTCCGATACTTTTATACCTGAAATTAAGGGGGGGGGGGGTCTCGCCGCTATTGCAAGCGGCTCCATTGCTAAAACAAATAGCATTGGCGAGAGAGGGCACCCCTGACGGGTACCTCTTGTGAGTTTGAAAGGAGAAGATATTATACAGTTGGTGGAGACCTCTGCCATTCAGTCTGTATAAAGTGTCTCAATCCATTTTCGAAAGTGGTTACCAAAGCCAAGGCGAGATAACACATCAAATAAATTGTTCCACTCCACCCTATCGAATGCTTTTCAGCATCTAAAGACAGAATAGCGGTGTCAAGTGTTCCCTCCCTCGCATGTATCAAAATCAACACCCTTCTGACATTATGGAAAGCTTGACGGTTTTTCACAAAACCATTCTGATCGGGTTGATCACCGTCGGGAGCACCAGTTCCAGTCTCCTAGCCATTACTTTAGCAATAATCTTAGCAACTGTGTTAAGCAGTGAAATAGGTCTATACAATGTGCAATTGGTAGGGGACTTTGGATTTCAAAATAAGTGTTATCAGCGCGCTTCTCAGGGAATCTGGAAGACAACCCTGTTGAAAGGCCTCCTCATACATAGCTAAAAGGGGTTGAGTCGGATTAAGCTATTTTCTGCTTTTAATGTGGAGTCTGTACATAGTCATGGTTTTTCTTAGTTTTTGTCACAAGGGAGCTTAATTGTGACATGGGGCTTTGGCTCCCTCTAGTGACCAAGTATGGACATATTTCTATATATCCATTACACTTGTCTGAGTCTTGTTATTGTCCTTGTTAACTCACAGTACTATCCACAGCTGATCCCTGTTACCAAGTAGTGTCTATACAAATGTATCCTCTGCCCCATTGCATGTGTGCAACATGGTTAGCTGTTGGTTAGTCTCTGCCGGTTTGTGCAGTTTATGTTTTCCTGTGTTTTGCAGCATTATTTTCTATACCAGTGTTTACAGGCATCTGCCTGCACTACATAGTGATACCTGCTTCTTGCAGTGTTTATTGTTTTTCTATCAAAGTAATTCCAGACGTGTTTCTGTGTTAGATTACTTTAAATTGATAGTCCAGGTGTTTCGCCTGGGTTTTCCTAAAGCCTGTTTGCTAGTTTTTCTGTTAAGTACTCTTGCATATGTAGTAAAAGGACTGGTTGTTTTCTATCAACTGCTTCTAACAAGAGCTGGTTAAATAAAAGAGCAGGTAACCTCTCCTTGATTCCAGTGCCTGGTTCCTCCGCACAACTCAACCTTACAGTTTTGGGCCTGATACAGTGGTCAGGTATTCTACTAATGTGTACTCACTGTTTAGGGCAAGGTAGCATACTAATGAGCTTTTTTTCTAGTAGATTCCTTCTAATGTGTGAGGTAGTTCTCCTTTTGTATTCTCATCATTTGGTGGGGTCTGATACTCTCCTGGGGCTCTGTGGTGTCTGTTGGTGTTTGTGAACAGAGCCCAAGGACTAGTTTGCTTATGGCTCTTTTCCATTGCTGGAACCTGCTCAGCTCTACTTGCCTTGCCTCAACTCGACTCACCTTCAAAACATTTCCATCTCTTGGTAACAGCTCCACTCAGCTTTACTTGCTTCAACTCAGTTTATTTTCCACTGCAGATAGTTCTCTGTACCACTCTGTACCACCCTACAAGAAACTGCGGTGACATCACCTTCCACGCGACACCCAAGTCTACTGTTGGACACGTAAACAATGGAGGATATTTAAGGAATGGTATTTTTGCTCCTCTGTATGTGGCTGTTTGTCACAGCAACGAGACAAGCTGTTTTCTGGAAAAAGCTAAAGGCAGCAAGAAAAAATACTGCTGAAAAGAACAGAAGAGTTTGGGAAATAATAAATCTCAACAACAGAACTATGGTTGTTCAAAGATAACGCCAGAGGTTAACTGTACATTTAATGGCTGTCTGTCCCAAGGAGAGGTGAAAGAACACTGCCCTAAATAATTGTATCCCTGTCAAACAAATGGTTTAGCTAGTTACTTAAGCTTGTCTAGGACAGTTGTTCCTAAAACTCTCCTCGAGTACCCCCAGCCAGTCCATGTATTTGAACTACACCTGAGCTAGCACATCTGATTCAAATATTGACATTGAGTAGTGAATTTGGTGTACCAGTTCAGAGCTACAGTTAAGTTGTGGCCCATCAAAGGGTACTTGAGGAAAGCTTTGGGAACCCCTAGTCTAGGAGGTAGTTAGTACAGAGGATCCATTTTGGGGTGTACTAACAATCAGTGTGGACCACACAGATCAGTTTTCAGTCACTCATCCGAGTCCTAAATTCAATCTTCCTATTGTCATTGTTACCAAGCCTTTACAATCTGTGCACTCTCACCTGGTTCCTGCTCTCTCTCTCTCACCTGGTTCCTGCTCTCACCTGGTTCCTGTTCTCTCCCTCTCACCTGGTTCCTGCTCTCTCCCTCTCTCTCTCGCCTGGTTCCTGCTCCCTTCCTCTCTCTCTCGCCTGGTTCCTGCTCCCTTCCTCTCTCTCTCGCCTGGTTCCTGCTCTCTCCCCCTCTCTCACCTGGTTCTTTCTCTCTCCCTCTCTCACCTGGTTCTTTCTCTCTCCCTGTCTCACCTGGTTCCTGCTCTCTCTCTCTCTCTCACCTGGTTCCTGCTCTCTCCCTCTCTCTCTCACCTGGTTCCTGCTCTCTCCCTCTCTCTCCCTCTCTCACCTGGTTCTTTCTCTCTCCCTGTCTCACCTGGTTCCTGTTCTCTCTCTCTCACTTGGTTCCTGCTCTCTCTCTCTCTCACCTGGTTCCTGCTCCCTTCCTCTCTCTCTCTCACCTGGTTCCTTCTCTCTCCCTCTTTCTCTCTCCCTGTCTCACCTGGTTCCTGTTCTCTCTCTCTCTCACCTGGTTCCTGCTCTCTATCTCACCTGGTTCCTGCTCTCTCACTCTCTACAAGGAGTAAATCCATCTGATATAATAATAAAAGTAAACAAGATACTTATGATATAATTGCAAATATTAAACAAATGATGTGTGTCTCTCAAAGGGTACTTTCAAACCCTAGAAAAATAAAATAAAAATAAAAATGATAATGTATAATATTCTCTATTAACTACTTTCAAACCCTAGAAAAGTAAAATAAAAATGATAATATATAATATTCTCTATTAATTTAGCCTTGTATTGTGGCAAGACATTTTTAGCTGTTAGCCATGCTGTGCTTTTATCTTCAAATAAAAAATAAAGCTTTTTGTCATCAGTGTAGGTTGTGAAGCCTGGTATATGCTTTTCAAATTTTTTAAAATATTTGGTTCTTAAGTCTTCATATTTGGGACATGTCTTTAGGAAATGTAATTCTATTTCAATATCCTGGAGGCAGTGTGTACAAACACGTTCCTCTCTTGGTCTCCACTATTTTAAATGTCGATTGAATGTTACAATTAATCCCATGTTTGGAATTGATTTGATTGACTTTCCCTTCTCCGGCTACTTCCCTCTCGGTCTTTGTTCCCGGTCCTAGGCATGTTAATGAATACATGCACCAAAATCATTAAGTTCTATGCTGAGTCTCAACATTTTCCAACAATTTGTTACAAATAACCCGGGTTATTTGCCTGACCCCGACATACATTAATTACCTTTAATTTTTATTAAATGTTAAAACTTGCAATAGCCTACATATCTCTACACAGACTAGTTATCAACCTGTTATGAGTTTGGTGAATGAAACTACAAAGCAGTTGATGGCATCACAAAAAATTAATTTTGGTCAAAATAACTACTTTCTTACCTCCAAATATTATTTGCTTACAGATTCTGGAGCATTTATCACATGTAGCTACTCACATGAGAGTTTAGAACTAAACACTGCATTGTAAATTACAAGATTGTAGGCTACCTCACTCCTCACTAAAAAAGTGTTACAATTAACCTTACAACCATCCTGTTCTCCCCACTGCAGATTCATAACAAAGCTGTTTGCCATACCGTAGTTTTAAAGCAATCGCGAAAAATCTGCCCTTATTTTAGACCATATTATACAATTCGTCTTCAACGGGTTGTCGTAAATATAGCTAGCTATACCTCCCAGTTCACTTGTCCTTCAAAAGGATGCATACTGTGGTTTGGACGTTTGTTTAGTTTACACCTATAAATCTCTATTTGAAAAGTTACTTTAAGGCAGGCATTTGACTGAGACGGTCTTTGGCTTATAAATCCTCAGTAGAGAAATCAAATAACATTATATGTGGAAGGGAGAGAACGATTCTAAGTAACTAACAGAGACTAAGAGACTATTCTAAGAGACTGACAGAGACCCTAAAAAAGTATTAGATTAGGCAAAAATATATTGAATTATAAACCCATCCGCCTAGTTTCCTTTCTTGTGTTTGGCAAAGTAAAAATCCACCGCGCCCCTGTATTGCGCACCCCGCTCCCCCTTCAAATGAAATGTTAAGTTATTCAGGGAAATCTGATGGCTAAGTGGTCAGACTTGTATTCCGAAGGTTGACGGCTCGATTCCTGACTGTACCAAATGTCATTGTTTCTTTGGGCTCTAGGGGTAATGTCCCTATAAATCACTCTGAAAAATGAGAAACGTAATTAGTTTATGAAATAAATATAAAATGCTAATTTTACAAAAACACATACATATCAATAGAGAAACCAGAGACACTGATGATTTTGCAGTGGTCTAAATTTTTTACAGACCTGTATATTGAAATTATATTCATTATAACTTATTTATTCATGTTGAGACTTTTTCATTCAAGACTTGTACCATTAAAATTAAATTTAGATGACCATTTGGACATTTATTATAGAGGATATCTGGCTTGCATCAAATGGTAAATTTCAATGTATACATCGCGCCGATTAACCAGTGACCGTATATGAATGCGATTATGCGATTAACCCCTCCCCCGGCGCCCAAAATCCATGGTGGCGCCCCCGCCGGAACCACAGCAAAAAGACGACCGATCATCGCAGCAGGGTTTTGAGGAGAAATTAGCTGAAGTGACACAATCCTACACATGAGCAAAAACACACATTATCAGTGAAAAACCAGCTCCGCAGACTTTGTTGTGCAAAATACATAGTGAAAGTAAACACACCATAATTGTTGACATGAGGAAGAAGCTGCATGTTCAGTAGTTAATGTGGATCCAAACCCTGCCATTAATTTAAATTACTTTGAGATTTTCCCACTAAATTGACAACCTAATTCACATTTTACAACTGAAAGAAAATTGAGAATTTCTCTCAAATGTATTGTAAATATGAAAATGTTCTGTTGGCGGAATTCTTTCCCCTTGATCTGGTAGATCTATATAAATTCAACAAGTATTTTTATGCAAAATCACAATTGGTTGAATAATTACCATCTTCATGCACACATTATATACTGTGTAATGGTAGTCATGAAATCACTATCTGATCTAAATCAGGTCCCTTATATGGAAAGTGAATGAACTACCACAGAATGAATGAAAAACAATTGGGATATATCTCTAGACAGCAATAGTACATAGGAAGTAAAAAAAGATTATTCCTAGGGACTAGCTTTACTTTTCAGTAGGTAAAGCATGCTAGTTTATCTATGGTGTAAAATACCATCTAGGTAAAAATATCTCCATTCTGCTTTGACAAGACTGTTATTTCTGCTTACATTGTGGCAAATGGATACTGTATTAATACAGTACTAGAAAGAAGGTTAAACTTTAGGTCAAAAATAGAGAAATGTGTTTGCCTAAGTGTTGTCACCATTTGGTTGGATATTTTTAAATCCAAGCATTGTACACATATACAATCAACAACTTCAATTTTTATTTTATTAATACACAAAATGTTCTTTCTGTTTGTTGAATAGGTTTTGTAGTAGACTAATATGACATTAACTGTGTAATCTCCTTACACATTTATTTGAAGGCAGAACAATGTGCCAACTGTGGCACTGTACACTACTTACAGTATGCAACAATCTAGGTCTGTACTGAAGCTGGAGAAAGAAGAACAAGAGCCACATAACTGACATTCTTTAAATGTCACATTTAATGAGTTTCATCACTGTACTTCAAATCTACACTTTTCAAGAGACCAGGCATTTCTCCCAACACACACTTGAACACACCCCAGGAGTAAATTCCGGTCTCAATTTCAACTTGGCTTTAAGGTCCTTAAAAGCAGAGCTTTATAGATATATTTATCGTAAATTGTATTCAAATTACATTACCTCTGAGTATAAATTTCAAATGTCTTATAAAAACGTGACAGCACAAGATGTAGTACATTTCCAAATTGCTCAATATCATTTGCAGAGTTTGAATTAGTATCTCACAGCACACCATTATATATCTGTCAGGTATTTTTGTACACATCCAAAATTAGCATCAAGGGGTTTTGAACTTCATTCCAACTTAAAATCTCTTGAAAAAAGATACTAACATCTCCACACAAATATATTACAAAGGGGGGGGGGAGCAAGGGTGTTCATAGCCTATTAAATTTATGACTCAGTCATCTAACAGTCTGCAATTGCTTGGCTATTGGTAGGTCTGATAATACAAGGATATGGAAAGAAGGATGCCACCTCTGACTATTATTTATTTTTAAAATGGGTGAAAAAGAAAATGTTCTGCTTTTTTGATTTCAATATAAAAGCTGGAAGGGTCATTCAAGTTTATTTTAAATTCTCCACGTGAACTTATGAACGTGTGGAGGTAAACAAACCAAGTCATTGAGCTCAAGAGGTAGAGACCAATATTGTGAATCCTTTATATACATATAGACACAATAGTAAAGTGTTTTTCTAAAGGTAGAAGAAATAATAATTATAGTAAGGAAAAAGGCTTCTACTTCAGTATCCACGGCTCTGCGGTACACACAAGACACAATTAACATAATTGGTTATGTGTTTTTTTGTTTGTTTTTTAATGATATTTTTTGGGATTATTTTTTAACTTCTACACATTCTAGTGCAGGGGAAAACATAAAAAAGACAAAAGAAAATATATACATTTATATGCAAGTCTCAAAAAATTAAATAAAATGCACAGCCCTAAAATGTGCAGGCTAATAAACATTTTATACAGCAGTATTGTTTGAGTTTATGTCTTTGTGTTTTCCTCCATTCTAGATTTTGTTTTAAATCTATTCCTTATTCACGTATTTACATATCATATTCAGTGGATCATGAGAAAGTATGCCATAAAATGATGACAGAAAAAAACAACCATGTTTCACGATCTAAAAATATATTAATTTTTTTTCTGAGAAGATATTTCAGAGTGGGGGTGGGGGGTGCAGGTGACGGTGACACATTGCTTTGGGGACTGAGGCTTTAAGTAGACCTTCTAATATTACTGGGTAATTATTAATTTATGTTGGTAATTTATGGATTCTTTCTCTATTCAACATTACTCCCTTGATAAGGTGACATCGTCTCACCCAGGAAACTCACTTTAGTTAGTATTAAATGTGCACGTAAAAGGACACAAGCATAAGCAACACACACCCACCTCTGGAACCCTACGGAATAAATTAACATCTTAAAGGAATGGAAGAAAACATTTCCTTTCCCAGAGTATCTAAAGCATTTAATCTTTTAAAAATATTTGTAATATTTTTTGCTTCCTCTTTAAAATACTTTAATTATTAATTTGGTTTGGCTGATCTTCATATGATTTAGGTCGTTTTTGACTAAGTATATTTTGACAACTATATGGTTAGACAATAGATTCAGCAGATATGGTGAAGAAACCAGTGACTGAATTACTATGTAATCTTAACTCGCCTGTTTGTATGGTATGTTCAGATCCTCCACAGAGAAAAGTAGCACCTCAACCTGAACTTTTTGTTACTGTGGCACAATACCAGACAACGTGCTGAATACCACAATATCAATATGTACCTAAACTACTGTTTCTGTGTACAACTTTAAACTACTAGAATTTCCCTTCACTCAGAACTGACAACCTCCTCGGCGCGCAGTGTCTTATCTCTCTCTAATAGTCTATTCTTTAAAGCAGACCCATTCGTGGGTTAGCTAAGTAACATCGCTAATCCTGACACAACCACATGCCTTCCACATGGCCATTTGTGGGTTAATGTAGGTGTGTAAGTGTGTGTGCCGGATGAGGGTCTGAGCCGTTCTCAATGTGTACTGCATCCGAGTGGCACGCGAAGCACACATCCCCTCACAAATACTGACTTCTAACCCGGGGGGCGCGGAGCATAGAACAAACAGCAAAAGTGTCGGACGAAACAGAAAAAAAATTAACAACGAAATCCGCTGACTACAGTATACTGTTTAACAGTACACCACAAATAAATAAAACACTCTTTAATTGGATGCTATGACTTCTAAGGGAAAAGCCGGGGGGGGGGGGTGTCGGGTCAGCTAGCGTGACTAGGTACCATCTCAAATCTCGTGCTATACATAAAAATAACCCTTTCCGAACCCCCGCTCCATCTTTTAAATAAGTGATGACTATGCATGTATGGGAGTGGACGAGAGCTGTGTTGCCCTTTGGGACTACAGGCGGAGACTACAAGCATACTTTGTAGCCTGCCACTACCTCTCATCCCTGGTTTCACACACTCTCCAGCCCGTGAGCGTGGCCCTTACACCAGCTCTGCATGACGGGCGTGCATGTGTGTGGGCTTCCATTTGTTGCTGCTTTGCCTCTACAGAGCAGGGTAGACGTACCCTCGCATACATAGCCCCCCTCCTTACCCCAGTCAACAGTGGTCGGTGCGGTTCATTTTAAAACTTCATAGTTACTATTACAGTACACACACAGTGGACAACGTCCTAGACTCCAGTGAAATGCTACGCAGGTTTTAGGGGTTTCTTCTTCTTGTCCTCAGTAGTCCAGCGCGAGGCCGAAGGCGGGGCCTGGGTGTGGTCTGGCAGAGGCCATGACAGCAGCTATTCCCACACCAGAGGGGACGGGGGCATCTCAGAGGGCTGGGCCACCGTGGAACTGTCAGGGACACACAAAAGATAGTCATAAGTTGGCTTAAGGCATGTATTGTGAAACAGTTTGGAACTAGCTAAACATTTATGCACCAATGAGGAGCACTGACTGGCTTTGCGAGTGCAGAAACCTTTAACGATATGCTTAGAGGCTCTCTGGCTTAGTTTGGCAAATGTTCCTCTACACTACAGTGACTAGAACAAACCATTTGCTTAATAACTACTTCTGAATTTAACATGTATTATTACACTGTTTTCTGTTAAAGAATGGAGTTAATGCTTTTGAAAGCAAACAATTAAAGTTCTAATTTTATTGTTATGGAAATCTGCCAGTGCACGGACAACTCAGCTATAGGTTCGGCCGAGTGGGCAGTTGGCTTGATTATTAGAGCTGCAACTAACGATTGTTTTGTAACGATTAATCTAACAAATATTTTTTTGATTAATCGATTAATCTAACGACTAATTCATCGATTAATCAAGAGTATTATTTTGACTCTATTAATAGAATTTTAATACAAATTAATTTAAAATACAGAAATCTTGTATAATTAACATTTCAACATTTTATTCAATAATCTGTTCAAAACAAACAGTATGCACAACAAATAATAGCCCAGTCTTAACTGTTTATACAAATTTTAACAAAAAATATCTAAAGAAAAATCTGAATTTATGAATAAAGTGAATTCTACATTTTAGCTAACAACTAAATAAAGGAATTCGAATATTTTTCAAGAGGAATACCAAATATAGAAAAGTAAATGCTCCTACATATTCAGAAGAACATCATTCATATTGCAGGTCAAGAAAGTGTAATATTTATCACAATTTATTACTATGTCAATAGTTTACATCCTTCCCTATAGCTATAAATGACAGAAAAGCAAATGCAAGAGTAAAAATTTTAAAAGCGAATGCAAGAGTACTGTAAACTCATTTGCTATATACATTGCAAATGTTTTGTGTGACTTTCTCCAAAACAGGGATAATGACCAAATCATATAATATTCTTAAGGTAATTGATTGCTCTACTATAATCGGTACACAATTATGGCTGTACTATCACTGTAATTTATTAAACAAAATATTAAGAGGCTACTCCGTATTTCCTTTAAGGTATATATCTTAACATTAGAACTTCTACTATTTTGTTCACCCAGAAGTGTTGCAAACTGCTGACATTTGTCTTTCCTTTCCAAAGGTTTATTATTAATTTATGCGACGCCACAGTATGCAGTGACTACCCTACTTGCAACCTTCTCGCTCTGTCGCCTGAGACAAAACAAACGGGTGAGCGGTGTTAAAGTCGCAGACATTCAGTGGCCAAAGTGTACTTATATGTGCGTTTCTGTGATAATTCTAATACATTATGCACCGATATTTTTTCAAATATTAGGCTACATTAAAATATCAATGAGAAAAGCAATTTCCACTCTATTAGAGAATTGTGATTAGTGTTTTTCAATAATAGGCACGCGTGGCTCCGTCTTTGGTAATGATTATGCATTTTAGGCGGTGATTTTGTGTGCAACAAGCACCTGATATTGGAGGAAAGCATTATCCCATGTACATCCTTTTACTTTTCTTTTTTTAAATACCAATAAATACAGTTGTACAGCTTTATAAGCTGGTCTCTGAAAGAAGAAGTTGACTCTTTATCATCAACACGAAAGTCTGTCCATAGTGCTGGAATACAGCTACATTTCCATTGAAACCTTTCCGTGAATCAGATTTACCAGTTCGTTGGTATTGTTGTTCCAATCGTTACATGGTTGAGCCATGCAACTGTTTCCTATCCAAATACTGTTTGTACAGTAGGTTACTATTCCCTCTCGCACTTTACGAAAACAACTATGGCCATCTATGGCTAATCTGTAAAGCGGTGCGTCGCATAAAGCTCTTAAATGTGGAGGAAGTATCGGCTTAGAGTATCTTTCTATTGTACCTTTTTCAGTTCTGCTATAAAAAGCCATTAGTGATTTACATATATTACATAGCCTACCACTAGAAGGTTGGGACTTTGTTTGAAATATTCCCATAATTTGAAGCCCTTGGGCAAGATATTGACATCATACCAGTAAATATTACGACAAGTCGACGCTACCTTTGGCTAATCTATGTATTCATGTAATCGTTTACTTCGATTATGTTGGCACGTTGTCCCAGCTCTACTTGCTATGCATCATATTAATTTCACAACGCCTTGGCTAAACTATATTCTAGACTTAATAACCTACCGGTAAACCGCCTTTACATATTGCTAAAAGGAATGAGAGCTGGGAAACTCTGTAATTGGTTTATGCCAGTCTTATTTGTTCAACACATCGTCACAGAACATACAGTATAGCGTCACAGAACATACAGTATAGTGTCACAGAACATACAGTATAGTGTCACAGAACATACACAAAGTCACAGAACATACAGTATAGCGTAGTCTCTAAAAAAATACTCACGCTGGATTATGGCTCAATTTACAAAAGCATAAATGTATTACATTTTGTAAATTTTAGGTGTCACAAATACAAAAATAAAAAGTATGCATGTAATCTACACTGTGATCATATTTGTGCCGTTTCGACTGAGTCTGAAAGGGCTGTATGAGAGGAAAGAGAGTGATGCCTGTGGCATTTATGCACCACTACTTGTGTTAGTGAGCAGCTACTGTAGCATGCATACCGTATACTACAGAGGAACCTCAGAAATAGCAATGAACTAATGCACCAACCCTTCCCAATAGCTCACAGCATGTTGGCCAGATAGCTGGCTGGGAGGCCAATTTCAAATCAGATTTTTTGGGAAAATAACAACTGCATAGAGAGTTGGCCATTTTTTTATTTTTTATTTTTATTTAACCTTTATTTAACCAGGTGAGTTGACTAAGAACAATGTCTTATTTACAGGCACGACCTGGGAGCAATTAGGGTAAAGTGTCTTGCCCAAGGCACCAATGACATTTGGCTCAGTCGGGAATCGAACTGGCAACATTCTGACTACAAGCCTGACTCCCTACCCACTGAGCCGTCTGCGCCCTAATGAGGTGGAATGTTACTGTTTTCTAAAATAAAACAGCACTGGTAATCTGTTGAGAGGGAAAGTCAAATAATTACTTCCCATGATTCAGGAACATAGACAAATTACAAATTTCTGTGCACTAACCAGCATTGGCCTACAGTCTTACCTGATAAAGCTTTTGAAGGCGGCTGACTGGGGGTTGATACACAGCGGTACTCTGTTACCCTTCTGTTGCTCCAGGATGAACTGGTGAATGATCTCTGTGACAGGAGACAGGTCAACTCAGAGTCAGGGAGAACCCAAGGGCACTGAACTCTATAGGGATACACCTACAGTAGTTCAACAGTCAGCGAAGGTATGATGCTGATACTTTTTTCCACACAAATACCTGAAAACATTAGAACATTTTTGCCACTCAGATAGTATTTGTTGTACAGTGGTTCTTGAAAGTTTGTGAATCCTTTCAAATTATCTATATTTCTGCGTAAATATGACTTAAATCTTCATCAGATTTTGTCACAAGTCCTAAAAGTAGATAAAGAGAACACAATTAATCAAATAGGAAAAAAAATATTATACTTGCTCATTTATTCTTTGAAGAAAATGATCCATTATTACATATGTGTGAGTGTCAAAAGTATGTGACACTTTGCTTTCAGTATCTGGTTTGACCCTTTTGTGTAATAACTGCAACAAAATGTTTCTGGTAACTGTTGATCAGTCATGCACATTGGCCTGGAGGACATTTAGCCCATTCCTTTGTACAGAACAGCTTCAACTCTGGGATGTTTTTGGGTTTCCTCACATGAACTGCTCGCTTCAGGTCCTTCACAACATTTTCATCGGAATAAGGTTGAATTCAAATCATTTACTTTATTGTTATTTAACCATTCTTTGGTAGAACAACTTGTGTGCTTTATGGTTGTTGTTTGGTTGCACGACACACCTTCTCATGACAGGGTTCAACATTAATGATGGCCCGATCGTCCAGGGCCAGTAAGACCATAGCTCGGGCCAGTAAGTCCGTAGGTCGGGCCAGTAAACAAAGCTAGTCACTTGCCCGTTTGGGCCAGTGCTCAATTTTCCTAAATAAATTCAGTCTCGTAATAAAACATTTGCCCATCATTTTATATCTCCCTCGCTTACAAATATTTGTATGTCATATGCCACTCTTTTTCCCTTTGTGTTTGGCAATACCAGTGTTGTCTTTTCAGTTTTGTTTTTTTGACCAATAATATTTGAAGGCTTGCCTAAACATTGAACAGTTGTGGTCAAGCCACACCACGGAGCCTTCTATGAGTTCAACATACACTTTACTGATGCAGACCCGAAGCTGCGAAACAAATGTCTACAATCAGAGCCGCAGCTTATCAACAGGCAAACCAGGCAATTGCTTTGGGCCCCAGTCCGCTAGGGGGCCCCGGAGGGCTGACAAACTTAATGGTTATTTAACATAATGGTGATGAACGCTGGTTTTGAGGGGCCCCTTGGGAAATTTTGCCTAGAGCCCCAACAGATTTTAGAATGCCTGATCTCAGTATTTTATAATATCTCAACCATCGATTGTATATATCACTGGATGTTACATATGTGACATCACCCATTGGTTTGTTAAGATCGGATTTGGGTAATTGAATTTGCCGTTACGGGCGCAGACATCTTGGTTGCAGATGTGACGATTTTAGACGAGAGGGAGGAGTAATCTAGCTAGCTAACTGATATTAATTGGGATGCTAACGAAAAACAGTATTAAAACGAAATGTAAAACAAAATGTAACGTTACTTACCGGAAAAACTGAACTGCCAACTCCTTTGAGTGTCTTGTCGTACAACCGAACGCCATAGCCCTAAACGCCCCTTTGCTTTACCGCCAATTTTAAAATCAACAAGACCATAATTTAAAAAATTTACATCATTATGTATTGCAAAAGGCTTAAATCTAGCGATTGAGACCATATACTCATTATGAAAATGTTTACCGAGGCAATAATCAAGTGAGAAGTCTCTCTCATTCTCATAGACTATTACAGAAACCGAGCTCTTTTGTAACCAGACGGGTCGCCCACAGCTGGAATTCCGATAAAATGCAGGTTTAAGGCACTTCCTCATTTGCGTCATTTTGCCAAATCGGATGCTCACCCTGTGATCTCAACATGGTTTTTACATGTCTATAATTTAAGTGACTTAGCTAATTTAAATTAGAATTACTATTACAAATAAACTGACTTGGTCAAATTTCCTGAAATTTGTTGCCTAGAGTAACATTATATGAATTAACAATGCAAAGAACGGAAATCTTTCATGGAAATCTTTTCATTCAAAACATTAAATTTAATAATTCACCCATAACCAAAATACATCTACACTCTACATTTCAGAAACAGTTACTTCTAACACTCGTCATTGTATGTAGTACCTACGCATGGTCATTGCTTTGCATAGATTTACGAACAATTTCAAGCAAACGTTTGAATTGAAGAATTTCAAACTTTGTGTAGAAATGATCGTACACATGGTTTACGCACAGATTTGTGCATACGCATGCCTGATAAATGAGCCAACTGATCTTTAAATGAAACAGGGTGTCCACTCACACCTGACTGTCATCCCACTGATTGAGAAAACGTGACTCTAAATTTCACCTTCAATTGAATTGCTTATCCTAGAGGTTCAGCTACTTTAGCCCCTCACAGATATGTATTAATGGATCATTGTCTTCAATAAATAAATTACCAAGTATAATATTTGTCTTTATTGTTTAGTTGGATTCTCTGTCTACTTTTAGGACTTGTGTGAAAATCTGATTATATTTTAAGTCAAATTTATGCAAAAATATTGACAATTCTAAAGGTTTACAAGCTTTTAAGCACTTCTGTCCATGCAACAGCATGTTTGCAGGCCGATGAAGGTCTATTAAGTCAAACAACTGTAGGCAACAAATCTAGAATGGAAGTTGTTAATTTATTAAAACAGCAAACACTACAAAAAACTCTTCGATTTTAAATTTGGTGTAGTTATCTTCCATGGTACCATCTGGCAGAGCGCATTTTAATACTGTTTAATCTATCTCGATACACTCCAGAATGTATGTTGTTTCCAGAATAGCTAGTCCATGCAGAAGCGTTTCAGATAAATTGTACTATGTTCTGTCGTTAATCACGTTCCTGCAAATTCCAGTGACTTGTATTCATGTAGCAGACAAGAAAAGATTTCATTACGGACTTCACAACAAATAATTTATAACCTTCCGTCAATCTGACCACCAGCAACCCAGTAAAACATGTATCAGTATGTGCATTGCAGGTCTGTGTGTATATATGCACACACCAAAGGCCGCCAATACACAGGCTACTAAAGAGGTGCTCCAGAGTCCAGAGCAGCAGTCTATAAACAGCTAGGCTACCAGGCAGGGTGGCTAATCTCTCAGGGAAAATAAAGGGCAAATGGATAGAGGTATGGGGGAGGAGGATAATGGACATGAGTAGAAGTCAGTGGAGAGAGTGGTGGGGAGGAGAATGAACGAGGAGGATGGAGGGTGAGGGGAGACCAGGGAGACCAGGTTTATTTTGGGCCTCCTCTAGAGTAAGCCTGCTTTTAGAAGACAACCTCACTAACACCTAGTGACAGGCCACCACTGATCTGGGTCTCCCCACAGAGAGAGAGAGACAGAGAGACAGAGAGAGAGGGAGAGGGAGAGGGAACCAGGTGTGAGAGAGAGAGAGAGAGAGAGGGCAGGAACTAGGTGAGAGAGCGAGAGAGTGAGAGCGAGAGTGAGAGCGAGAGAGAGAGACAGAGAGAGAGACAGAGACAAAGAGGGAGAGAGAGAGAGAGAGAGAGAGAGAAAGAGAGAGAGAGAGAGCACGAGGGAGAGAGAGAGAGAGCAGGAACTAGGTGTGTGAGAGAGGGCAGGAACTAGGTGAGAGAGAGAGAGAGAGAGAGAACTAGGTGTGTGAGAGAGAGAGAGGGCAGGAACTAGGTGTGTGAGAGAGAGAGGGCAGGAACTAGGTGTGTGAGAGAGAGAGGGCAGGAACTAGGTGAGAGAGCGAGAGAGCGAGAGAGAGCAAGAGAGAGAGCGAGAGAGAGCAAGAGAGAGAGCAAGAGAGAGAGCGAGAGAGCGAGAGAGAGAGAGAGAGAGAGAGCGAGAGAGAGCAGGATCCAGGTGTGAGAGAGAGAGGGCAGGAACTAGGTGTGTGAGGGGACCAAGCAGAAGTGAATAGAGACGACAGAGTGAGAGAAGCGAGGGATGAGAAATATATATATTTTAAAGTAAAATGTAAAGAAAGAAAGAGAACAGGCACAGAGAATAAAAAACGTCTTAACAAGCGGCATGATGAGCACATGTCTCCGGGCTGATTGGAATCAATAGGACCTTGGGCCTTTGTAAAGTTGCCTGTTTCCTCAGTAATTTTTTAACTCACTCCGGGGTTATTTTCAGATGTCACGGATGGGTTAACCTAGGAGCCTTTTGGCTGGGTCAACGTATTAGATTGCTTAACATTATTGGTCTTTGAATGGCTCAGTGATTAGGGAGTCAGACTTGTAGCCAGAAGGTTGCCGGTCGAATCCCGACTGTGCCAAATGCCGTTGTGTCCATGGGCGAGACACTTAACCCTAAGTTGCTCCAGGGGGATGTCCCTGTACTACAAGTTGCTCTGGACTAAAATGTAGATGTCAACGTGGTGTTGAGGTCTACTGGTTCCAGTAAAAAAAAAAAACAGAAGAGGTGGTAGTGGCTTAAGTGGTATTGTGACGTCCATGACACTAGGTTAAGTTGGGATTAGGCTTCACCATGTCTATTCGTTACATCTGAACGCTTCAGCTAAAGCTCCTTCTCTACCCAACCCCAGTGGAAAAACCTAGTAACATGAGAAGATATCGCTAAGTAAATCATTTAGCCTCCGAGGAAACGTTAAAGGAAAATTCCACCGTAAATTACATTTCTAAAATACACTGCTAAAAATCCATATTAATGATCAAAACCTTTACAGTACTTTGTGTAATTCGTTGAGAACAAAATGACGTAAAAACAGTCAATGGAAACTAAAATCACCCAACGATTGAGGGCTCGATTTAAACGCACACCAAAAATCAAAGTAAATAATTGAAATCACAGGCTGTTCCTATTTGCATGAATTTTATCACGTCAACTCATAATGTGACTCAGTGGTGTGTATGGCCCCCACGTGCCTGTATGCACACCCGACAATGTCTGGTCATGCTCCTGATGAGACAGTGAATGGGGGATCTCTTCACAGACCTGTCTCAGGGCATCAGTGAGCTCCTGGACAGTCAAGGCGCTACTTGGCGGCATCGGATGCACGGATATATAATGTCCCAGAGGTTCTCAAATTCAGGTCAGGGGAATTGATGCCAGTCAATGGAACTGCCTACACACTCTGGCCACGAGGCCAGGCATTGTTCTGTACCAGGAGAAACCCAGGGCCCACTGCACCAGCGAAAGATCTGACGATGGGTCTGACGTGTTCATTCCGGTACCGAACAGCAGTCAGGGTACCGTTAGCTAGCAAGTGGTGACCCCATAGAAATTTAAGTTATAGAAAGGCCATTCCAATTCAAATCAATGTAGCAGAATGGTCAGAGCGGCAGCCATTTTTATGTGTACCAATCCAGTGCAAGGATCTAGTGGCCTACTTCCACGTTAAACCGATTCGCGTTTTGTCACCGTGACAACTAACAACAGTCGCCATTTTGTTGTGTACTAATCGAATGGCCACGCCAAGCAGTTCAATAGCCTTTGACATTGATTCACAATCACTTATGATTCCTAACTGGACAGATTGAGATTTGTGATGATTGCATGTTGCCTAAATTATTTTTTTTGCAGTATTTAAAAACGTTACAATAGATGATTTATGTGATATACAATGCCTTGCCTGCAAATGCTTCTGAGAATTTTTTTGCCTGCTTCTAAATTAGTTTTCACTTGAAACACCACAAAGTCCAGAATTGAAAGGAGGGAACTTAGTGCCCCTAGTGAGTAGCTTTCAAAGCAAAATCGTCAATAATTCGAAGTCATCGTAGAGTTATACCACCTATCTAGCTCAACATGGTACAGACTTAGCAATATTCTGTGACTCATCATTTGTAATATTACATGCGTTTATCCAACCATTTGCACAAACATATGACAAGCTATTGGATGCTAATCGGCTACAACCAATGCTAAACCCAGCACATTGCCCTCATTCCCCTATGACAATGCCTCCAGGTAGTTCGCCAGTCACCTTAACACTAACGATCTGTCAATATTTCTCACGTTCTAGCGTAACACCACTAAAATAGGTAAAAATGGTACATAGTGAACAATATTCTCTGACTGATTATTTTATATTACGTCACATTCATCCCAATCCCAATCTATCTCTTTGTATTTTGCTAAGTAGCAACTTAACGGAAGAATGCAATACGTAGTAGAGGTCGACCGATTATGATTTTTCAAGGCCGATACGATTAACGATTATTGTAAAATCGAAAAAGCTGATACCGATTAATCTACCGATTATTAGTTTTTAGTTATTCTACCAGGCAAGTTGACTGAGAACACTTTCTCATTTGCAGCAACAGCCTGGGGGAAAGGAGGGAGAGGAGGGGGAGAGGGGAATAAATGAGCCAATTGAGAGACAGGGATGATTAGGTTGCCATGATGGTCAGATTGGAAATTTGTCCATGACACCGGGGTTAACAACCCTACTCTTACGAATAGAGCCATGGGATCTTTAGTGACCACAGAGAGTCAGGACACCCGTTTTAATGTCTCATCCAAAAGACGGCACCCTACGCAGGGCAGATGTCCCAGTCACTGCTCTGGGGAATTGGGAATGATCATTAGACCAGAGGGAAGACTGCCCCATACTGGCCCTCCAACACCACTTCCAGCAGCACTGGTCTCCCATCCAGGGACAAACCAGACACAACCCTGCTTAGCTTTATAAGCAAACCAGCAGTGCAATGCAGGGCTTTATGGTGCTGGCTATAGTTATTATGATTCGTTTGGGGGAAATAATGACATTACTGAAAGAACAAAGATTTATTATAACTAATATCATTTAATATAAAATTGTTTCAAATCTCAAATAAATATCAAAATATTTAAATTTGTTCAAACAAAATGCCAAACAAATGGCGAAAACACATAGTAGGCATACAACGATTTATATTTGATACAACTTCGCCTATAAAATATGTTTTGTAAAACAAACCCTTTGGTTTTGCCTAAAAACAACATTTAGTCTGTGTATTTTGATAGTTGTCCTTTTATTAAGCAATCAGATTTGGTGATGCACAATGGGAGTACAAATATCCGACGTAATTTCCTGAAGCACTTGATAAATATCTGGTTTCAAAATCAATATACAAATATGACAATAATATAAATATAACAAAAGCAGTAACTGAGAAACATGGGATTTCGTCTTTAACTACAGAATTATTCTCTTGCGCGAGGAGTCAGAATAGCCTAATGTTCTTCTCTCTTTTCGCCACCGTCTGACTCAACATCAGAAATAGGCTACTTTGAAAACCACAATTAGGAACACTAGCGACGTATATTCCTTGAATGCCTTTTAACATGAATGCCTTTTAATTAAATATGGAAGTAAAAAAAACGTCTTCTTTGTATCATTTTGAATAGGCATCGTATTTTGACAAGTTATATGTGCACAATCAATGTCTGTGCATTTGAATGGACATATTCAGCACTTGTTTGATGCCAGTACCCGATTTTGATCTACTGGCTGATCTGATGATTCATTATAAATCCCCCCTATTCATCATATGCAACACAATATAGCTAGCTAGTTAACTCTTGCGCAGCAGTTTTTTTTGAATGGGTCGTGTTTCCCTGAAAGTCTCGAGGAAAACAGAATTTATAAAAGGTTTGGTTGATAAAAAAAATGGGAACAGCTCTGTTGGAACGAAAGCAGTGAACCTCTATCCATTATTCTAGACTAATATTAACAATGTGAAGCTAACGTGATATGCGACTGCTTTTACTTGATCTCCTTTCATGCTAAATACAAACTTACATACCAAGGCTTCTCTGCAATGACAATTTTCTCCAGACTAGCTCACAACAGATGCGCTGGCTGCACGCAGTTTTCACGTGATTTGCTATTGAATTGTAACACTAGAGTAAGTGGTTTTTCACACAAAAAAGTATTGGCCATAATCTGCAAGCAAAAATGCAGATGAATAATTATTTTGAAAACTCCTAATCGGCCATAATTAATCGGCCAGTCCGATTAATTATGGCCGACCTCTAATACGTAGTATTTTCGAACTCACCAGGAAATGTTATTCTCCAATTCGTTTCAGCGGCAGGACAAATAAAGATCAGGAAGTTGACCGAATGGCTCCCCTAAATCTAGCTAAAGTTTCAAAAATGTTGCCAGTGACATCACTCACAACATTTCTGGTCACCTGCGGTGGCCGTCTTTGGAAGTACAACACACATGGAGAAGTTATTTTCAGAGTCTGAAAGGTTGGAAACATGACTAGCACACCGATGTTGGGGTGTTTTGGGGTGTGGAGTTATACTTTAAGGGCAACACTGTCCACTGCTTGTCAGTTAACAAACTCACCTTTGACCTGTCTCACGGAGGTCAGATTTTTCTCAAATCCATCATCAAACTTGGGGTTGGTGACAGGTTCGAAGTCACTTGTGTAGACCCGCCCAGAAGAGGTGGTGTAGCAGCATTTACACATGCAGGTGTGGTACCTCAGCCTGCCCTCATCCAGGTAAGGGTGGGCAAGGGCGTCCTTCGCTGAGATCCGTTTTGACTGGGGGAAAAGCCAAATTACAGTCATAAACACTAAAGATTACAAAGACACTGGTGCAGACAGAGCTCTGCCACTCCAAATAAAATGCCTCAATGGAATAACCAGCTGAGTAGGCAGAAACATACAGCTGCCAAGTAGCAGACTCTTAGATAAGGGAATGAAGCTGTCTAGTCTTGACAGAAAATAAACGTCAGCACCTTCCCACTTTATAAAAAAATGTCAAACAAAGGTTTTTATATTGAGTAGGCCTCCTTAATTGATTGCTTGTTTTTGGCTCTGTGGCTTACCCATAAGACAGTTCATACTAATCTGTTCTGTAAGTGGTAGCGATTCATAATCATTACAAAGCTCAGTGTTTTCCCCAGTGCAGTCGGTAGAATTCTATCAACGCTCACTGCCAGTATGTTTTCTCTACGACCACACACAACCTAAAATAAACTTTAATCTAACCAAAACACAACACTTAAGCCTGAAAGTCTTTTTCCTCATGGAGACTGGCAACATGACAGGCCTGCACCAATGTTAGGTTGATATCATCAAAGTGCACGAATGCACAGTGGTATGAGGGAGGATGGTAAAGATCAAGCTTGCTTTGCTGCACAGGACAATAAATAAGCAACAGCGCAAAAACATAATTAATCAAAAGAGGATTTAGTTGCAAGTATTGGGGTGAAGGCAATGCCCTTTAGGTATTGGACTGGGAATGGCTGCTGGCCAGAGGTGCAACGCTGCCAAGGAGGCCAGCGACAACATCACATAATCCCAAACTGGATGGATGATTAGTCAGTGACAGTTGTGTTTAGAATTACCACCTGCCTGTCCTATCTTTAAGATGAACACCCTGGGATGTTGAGTTATACTGCTCGGTGTAGTAGGGTTCACTGGACTCATGGATGTAACAAACGTACCATAAGGTACAGTATGCTCACACGCATTAGGAAAGAGAAACATATTCTTCAGAAACATAAAAGAACCTGCTTCACTATATATTAGCAGAACCTGAAGGTTTGTGTGGAATGTTTCACACAGAATAATTACTGTTATTGTGGAGATAATTTTTGTTTTATTTCTTTGGTCAGGCAGAAATGGCTTTCGATTACTGTGGAGTTTAATGTCCCAACATCCACTTGCAGTACTCACCGGATCAAAAACCAGCATTCTGCAGAGCAGATGGACCGCTTCATGGGTCGCCTGGCTGGACAGGGTGTACAGGACAGGAAGTGATGGCTGCAACGACAGGAAATGACATCAGTCAGGTATTCGCACAGAAAGGTCGGCTCGATCAAAATAATGCCTTATAATGCCTTAATGTCATTACAAGCAAGGGCTTTTTGAAAATTGTTTAGGCACCTTTCAGGATTATAACATGAACCGTACATTTCCACATTACATTTTACATTTAGAAACAGATCTATTTTGAGGTACTTCCATACTTTTTCTTAAAGCAGCAAAAAACATTGTAATTCAATGAGACAATGGAAGGTAGCAGCTGACTACTGCTGCACACTCAAACGTGGATTCAAGCGAATTAAGTCGTGGATCTAATCTGCAGTATTAAAGCCAGCCACATGTCAACACATCTCTGCTGCCAAAGCTGTTTGAAATGCTGCTGTGCTGCTGATCTCTACCAGGAGGTGGAACCAAAGAACATTAAACAAGTTATTTTTACACTAATTATCCTCCTCTACTCCCAACACAAAATTGATTTGAGAAAGCCTACCGGTGTTCATTTGTTTTCCCTGATCAGGTTTTGCCAGTGCGAGAAGTTCTGTCACAACACTCACTATTACAATTGTGCTGTGGTTCAACCAGAACAGAGACATGACAGCAGCAAATGTGGCTTTCAGAGATGCAGCCTCAGGATGCAAATATACATAAAATTCTGCGCGTCTGAGTGTGTCCATGTTCTGTTGAGCGGAGGTGATTGCAATGTGTGATAACTCTAAAGTGATAATTAAAAGTGGACCCAAGTTCTTAGTTCCTGGAAAGCCTAATTTCAGTATTAACCCTGTGTGTGTGTGTGTGTGTGTGTGTGTGTGTGTGTGTGTGTGTGTGTGTGTGTGTGTGTGTGTGTGTGTGTGTGTGTGTGTGTGTGTGTGTGTGTGTGTGTGTGTGTGTGTGTGTGTGTGTGTGTGTGAGCTGCTATGGTGTTAGTGTGGAGCTGGATGCCGGGGGGAGAGTAGGCATTAGCCTGAGATTAGCAAGAATGACGATCCAGACAGCTGATGGGGAGACCGCGGTGATGAGCTTGGCCCTTGCCTGACTACCACAGGCCAACTGATGACCTAATCAATTTGAACACTACATTTTGATGCTCTGTGTTGAATATGGCTGCTCTACTGTGAAGAACTTCCCTAATTTAAAATGTGAGTTTCAGTCTAAGTATTAACCACCAATAGATCAGCAGAATTCAATGCAGGCTCAGGTGTCAGGCGACCTCGTTTCTGTCCCATAGGTCAACGACACTTTAAACAAATAAAGGCTCTGTCAGGGAGGCGGCACGGTGACGGAATTGCCATTGCACCGATTCAGACTAGACATTTACGTCATACTTTGATAATAAACATGTAATCTAAGGCAATTATTGTGACATATTTAATTATATTTGTTTAGGTAAAAATCTATTTTAGCCCAAGGGTGATCCCCTAAGGAAAGTAAGAAAAAGGTTAAAAGTTTCAGATAGTGACACACTTATTCTGCTCAATGTTCGCTACATAAAAAAACTAATTTGTGTTGTTCAGTTTAAAATAATAAAAGTGCTCACACTATTCAAACCAGTGTGTGTTTGGGAACTTTGAGCAGAATCAGGCAGATGAATGCTTGTGACCTTGAGTGGCCTAGTGAAGAAGAAGAGGTTTATTATAGTGCTCTAATCCACTGCGTCTAGTGCACCTCTATGGCTACAGCATGGATTACGCATGGATTACGCTCCAGCCTGCTGCTAATTTCAGCACTCTCTCTACTCCATATTTTCCCGTCTTTATAAAAAAAGCATTTAACATTGAAACATTGAAAGGACCATGACATTTTGAATATTCTGTTTAAGAAACTTCTAGTCTCAAGCTGTTTAAACTTTATCTCAACCTATTCACAGGATATAACGTATCATTAAGGAGAAAAGCCTAATTAATGATTAGAATAGTTTTCCCATATTCTCTTGAATCATTTTCACAACTGTCAGCATTTATAACAAACATACACGTTTGACGTACAATAAATCACATGTTAAATTTCTAATTGAAAGCTTGCATTAAAAGACGTTTTACAATTTGTCGTCCTATTTTCTATTAGATAACTCTTTTGCCACGATGAAAGGTTTTAAGAAACCCAGATCAACTATAGCAGATTGCTTAGTTTTGACATTGCGCGCTTCGTTTCAAATGCGCGTGGATCTCCAGTATGTACACCCATATAGATCGGGCTGAGCCCAGAAGTGTGTGTGTGTGTGTGTGCTTGTGTGTAACAAAGAGAACGAACAGAGTTTGGTGTGTAAACCTGGACTCTGGATGATGTTTGTGTCTTTGTGTGAGGGAAGTTGAATGTGCTGCATGTTAGATAGGAAGTATGGTTTGCTAGTCAGGGACTAAATGTTAGGAATACAATTGTAGCCTTTTGTTTCCATTAACTTATGCTAGACCTATTCTTTATATGAAACTGGTGAAATGTTGATTTGTTGATATGTTTAAAAATGTATTTGGTAGATTTTGGAACTGAATGATCAATATATGGTTGTCTGCACTATTTGTATGAAGAGACTACTTACTATTCTATCCGGCCCAATTAAGTAAGTTAAGCGTAGAACGTGGTGGTGTACCGTGACATTTTTGGTAGCAACCAAGTGTGCCTTGTCATGAAAAAGATTGGGAACCACTGCACTAGAGGCCATGAATAATAAAAAAATATAATCTAAAGAAAAATACCACTAGATGTCATCTGTTAAAATATGTGTCTTAAGTCACACTCCTGTATTAATATAAAAAAATCAAATGTTTCTTGTTATATACCTTCACCTTCCAACCCTAGCAGTAACTAATCTCTTGGTTTCCTCATGGAAGAGAAACTTCTAGAAGAGTTAAAGAGACCAAT
Organism: Umbra pygmaea; assembly: GCA_016801145.1. Taxonomy (NCBI): domain Eukaryota; kingdom Metazoa; phylum Chordata; class Actinopteri; order Esociformes; family Umbridae; genus Umbra; species Umbra pygmaea. Next base: position 31,435 of record JACXGM010001059.1, on the reverse strand, counting down.
CTTCTTTGGAACTAGGGCAAGTGGTCGCCCAGCCAACTCCCAAGCCCTCAGAGGAAGCAAATCAATTGCCTGGTGGGTGTGCACGCATCAGTAGTGCTGAGACTGTTGAGAGAGCATTTCAACAGACATTTGGGAGAGCTTCTCTGCTGGCTCTCTGCATGGCAACTGACTGGAAAGCTAGAGTGGTGGCATGTGTCACGTCGCCCCAAGGCCTTGTTGTTTTACGCAGCCTGAGCCAGGTCAAGGCATTCTTCTCTTACCCGGCAACAGGCAGATTTTCAAGGACCCTACAGCCACAGGCTACAGAGGTGCAGGGATTCTTCTTGAATAACAGTGTAATACCCCGGTCATAAACCTTCATAACATGTAAGCATTACCATAAAAGTAATATGAGGTATCAGATAATAATTTAATATCCCTATCATAAATCTTCTTAACGTGCTAGCTTTACCTTAAAAATAATAGGAAGTATCAGAATACAATGTAATATCCCTGTCATAAACCTTCATAACATGCTAGTGCTACCATACATATATAATGAGTTATCAGATAATAATGTAATGCCCCTGTCATAACCCTTCATTACATTTGAATGATACCCAAAAAAAGAATATGAAGTTAAGGATAATAATGTAATATCCCTGTCATAAACCTTCATAATGTGCTTGCGCTACATTTAAAATAATATAAAGTTACAGATAATAATTGTATATCTGTCATACACTGTGTGCACAATTATTAGGCAAGTTGTATTTTTGAGGATTAATGTCATTGAATTATTGAACATCTACAGTGCTCTCGGTCAATTCAAAATGTAAAAACACCTCAAACCTGAAAGTTTAGTAAGTAAAACTGAGGTTGTGGCTTTCTTTGGAGAATATCTGTGTGCACAATGTTTGGGCAACTATTAGTGTGCAGAATAATTATGCAACTAAACGAAAAAGTTGAGATGTTTCCCATCTCACTCATTGACTTTCATCTGTTAAAGTGAGAATAATAAACAAATGACTCAATATTTACAAATAAACATTTCTGACATTTCAAACCAAATCAGTGACCAATATACTGTAGCCACCCTTCTTTTCAATAACAGTCATAAGCCTTCCATTCACTGAGTCTGGCAGTTTCTTGATCTGTTGACGATTAACTTTTTGTGCAGCAGCAACCACAGCCTCCCAGACACTGTTCAGAGAGGTGTACTGTTTTCCTTCACCGTAAATCAACCATTTAAGAAGGGACCACAGGTTCTCAATAGGGTTTAGGTCAGGTGAGGGGGCCATGTCATTATTCTTTAATCTGTAAGGTCTTTACTGGCTAGCCACGCAGTGGAGTACTTCGATGATTTCGATGGAGCATTGTCCTGCTAAAAATCATGGTCTGCAGACTTTCCTGTACAACTGCTTGAGGAAAGTGTCTTCTAACAACTGGTAGTAGGTTTAAGAGTTTAGTTTGAGTCTTCAACGCGAAAAGGTCCAACTAGCTCTTCTTAAATAATACCAGCCCATACCAGTACTCCACCTCGCTGGCGTCTGAGTGGAGCTCTGTGCCCGTTACTGATCCAGCCACGGGCCCATCCAACTGGTCCGTCAAGATTCACTCATCTCATCAGTCCATAAAACCTCAACTTCAACTGATATCTTTTTCAATGGTGGTCGTGTTTCGGCTTTCCTTGCCTTGGCCATGTCTCTGAGCACTGAATACCTTCGTACATCTGGGCACTCCAGGTAGGTTGCAGTTCTGGAATATGACAGCAATGGAGGATAACGGGTTCCTGGTAGTTTCACGTTTGAGTCTTCTCAAATATTCGGCAGTTAATTTGGGTCTTTTCTCAACACATTTCTTAAAACACTGTTGAATATTTGCAACAAAATGTTTGATAGTTCTGTTATCACGCCACAATATCTTAGGAATTTCAAGAGTGCTACATCCTTCTGAAAGACAATTTTTGACATTTATGTGACTTGTAAATTCAATAAGCATTCCAGTATATACAACTTGGAGTTGCATGCTTGGAGATAGAATTATATGCATAATAATGATGATATGGTCAAAATACTAACTTGCCTAATAATTGTTCACACAGTGTAAACCTTTATAACATGTTAGCGCTACCATAAAAATAACATGAAGTATCAGATAACGATGTACTATCCCGGTCATAAACCTTCATAACGTGCTAGCGCTTCCCTAGATATAATGGCAGTTCACACAACAATGTAATAAACCTTAACATAACATGCTGATGTTCCCCTACAAATGCAAATTACTATGCAGTAAGGAGGAAAAAGATTGCCGGTGCAACACAGAACTGTAGGTAATAGGTTAATTTAATGAAAAAGGTGCATAGTAGACTAACGTTTCGATGTACACTTACATCTTCATCAGAGTCTGCAGTAACCTCACAAACAAATTGTTTTAGCACTTGTACGTGTCCCTCTTGCACATTGTTTAGCGTGTTTCAGTTTGACCGAGAACCCACAAACCAGACAGAGCCAGTGTTACAGTGTGGGAGGTGGGGAGATGAGCAGTAAAGTCAGCCCTCCCTTCCTGACTTACCAGAACAGAGGGTGTACTTTGCGTTTTGCTCTGCCTTTTCAGCCATAGCACCGGGGACTTTACTCAGCACGATGCCGAGCTGGGCTTCCTGTGTGGTAAACCCATGTGACCCTGATCCTCCTCCCCTTGCATTCCATCCCCCCAACACACAGGGTAATGGGACAATTCTTTACACTGTGACAAATGTGTGTCGCTTAATGTCCATGGTGATCCTTCGACAAACCCTTCTCACACTTTTTATACATAATGACACTTGACATTCAGACATGATAGGAAACACAAAATGTATAGTCTAGAGCTGTTAGGAAGAACAAAAGTATTGCCTAAGAACAAGCCGTCATTTGAAGCTTCCTTTTGCATTGACAATCATGCCTGAAGCATGTCGATGGTTACGGACAATTTACTGCAGATTTTTTAACAATACGAGTTGACCTGAACCTTTATTTTTGCCCAAATTTCATTTCATTTAGTTTTTTTCTTCTAAATGTGACCACATACCTGAATGGCATTGCTAATTAATCAGAAATATCTGCAATGTTTTTTCTGTTTCGAGTAAAAAAAAACTTATTCGTAGCCTATTCAACATCCATAACCAAGTGGTAAGTGTGTATTTAAATTCACTTAAAAAGCCCTCCAAAAAGTAATTACTAGTTGGAAAATATCTCCCACAGTGCCCTCGGATGCCATCTATTAAGAAAATTACCCTCATAACAGCAAGCTTTAGATATTTTTTTAACCTAGTCTGCATAATATAACTATAAATATTACAAATGGTAACATTTTATAAAATATGGCATTCGTGGATCCTACTCCCCCTGCCCCCCCCCAAAATGAAAGGTATTAAGCACAATTTGCAGCTGGCATTTAGATAATGAATTATAAATCTAGCTACTGTAGCTGCATAAAATAATGATAAAAAACAGAGCAGGATAGTATATTTGATCATGAGTGTGTAAATAACCAAACTACATTGACATCTGGAATCAGACACAGTTTCACTGGAATTATTTATACAAAAAACAAACATCAAGCACCGACATGTCAACAGCTTGTATAAACACGGTCCAGGTGAGACGCATCTCTCAACATGTAAGCTGTTCTCTCTGAAGTAATGAATTGCATCTGACTTACATTAGAACATGCCTGTCTTAACTAAAATGGCCTTTTATTCAATGGTAGAAATAACAGCTGTGTATTTTTCCAGAATTGTCCCCTGCTGGGATATGAATTTAGGGTATGCATATACAGTATTTGTCACCACAGCCTGGAATTAACAGTTATTGTTACATTATTGTTTATATGATTTGTATTGTGTGTTGTTTAGTTTAGCGTATCACCTTCTGGGCGCGACTTATTTTGAAGAGCCAGGTAGAGTATCATTACGCACAAGAGAGTGAGTAGGTGATTAGCCTCACTTGTTGGTGTTTAGTAATCAGGAACAATATTTAGGCTGAGCTGCCCCAGTAGGTGATGCGTGCAATTGTGAGTTTGTTTTACTTCTGCCGTGGGGAGAAGTGTGTGGAGCCTGTTTACCATCTTTAGGTCTGAAGAAACTGACAGACATTTGGAGTGCACATTGATTGGGCCTTCACCTCTTGTGTCGTACACAATGTATATATCATTGTTGAGCCAGGCGTACTTTCTGTATGTTACAGTCGTGTTAGAGCACACAGTATGTAATATACATTTGTTGTGCAGTTCTGATGCACTTGTAGTTTAGTATTCCTAAGACCAAGAAGGGTTTCCACATGCTTCATGTTCATTAAACATCACGAAAGTAACTCTCTGCATTCCGGTGTCCATTTCTCTCCACCACCTAACAGCAATTACACCTCCAGCAATGCCATGACACCTGCGTTGTGACAATATTCTTAACATTTCACAGGTGAAAAGAAAGCTGAATCAATGTTTGTAAGAACACAAGTCACAGTATATTAAATAACAAAGCACAACATTAGTGTAGGACACCTACGTTTCACTCGCGTAAAAAAGTAAATAGAGCTCCACTAGACCATGTTCACTGGAAGGCCACAGAATACAGTTTTGTAACATGATCAAAACATTCACAGGATTTTTGGGAAGCACCAGATTTGGGTACAGTGGACCCCAGATATCTTAACATTCAGATCCACAGTGATAAAAGGTCACAGTAGGTCTGACCTTGCAGTCATTAGGAGGTTGTCAGACACGGCTGGATGAAGCTCGCTGCATGTCCGTTCCTTTGCCCCAGCCCTCACTCCCTCAAAACCTCCACCATCTCCACCTCGTCCCTCAGCCCAGAGCAAGAAAAACAAGTTGTACATCACTCTGCCAGACAAAAACAAAGCCCTCCCTGACCACAGATGATCGGAGCCATGTACAACAAAAGCCCATGTGAACAGAGGAGTTGCACCTGGGGGATGTATGGTGGTGAGGACAAACGGATGTGATTCCACTGTTGACTCATGCAAAACTGCTGCTAACTCCAGCAAGCCGTGGGCTAAGGAGAGGTGACACTGGTGAACAATGCGCGGATAAACATGCGGGTAGTTACTAGAACAAACTGACAGATTCAGGTCTCCAAAACAACCAGTGTTGTTTGTGATGTCAACCGGCCGCAACGTGACGACGTCCAGAACCACTGGTCTTTCTGTGGCAGTTTATACGAAAGCCAGGAGGCACGGAGGACCAGTCTGTTTGAATTGCATGTGTGTGTGTGTGTGTGTGTTTGTGTGCTGAGGTTAAGTGGTGTGTGCTTCCAACACAGTAAAAAGTGTAGGAGCACCTGGTAACTGCTCCACCCAGACGGCTCAGGTGACAGCAGATTGGCACTTAGGCTTCTTGTTTCACAAAAAATGGCAGCACTTAGCCGTAGTTCCAGGGTAGAACAAAGTGGTTGAGGAGTGTTTGTGTGTTAGAGACAGTGAGCGAGAGGGAGAGAACAAGGGAGAGAGAGAGAGAGTGACGCATATACAATATGTGCGTGAGGGTCTGTGCTTGTACTGTAGGCATCTGCGTCTGGACAGAGGGGGTGATTAGCAGTTCTCAAGCTGCACTCTTGATTCCTAAACTCATTTGGCTTGAGTAACGCACTGCTTAAGCCTCCGTAGCATGATGGCAGGGGGCTCGAGTCCTAACGCTGTGTACAGTGGAGACCACACGCTTTCATTTCGTCAGCCATCCTCAAACAGATTTATTTAGAAAGCCTCCAAACGGGCGTTAACCCGAATCTCCTTCCCGCCGTGTATACACATTGCTTTGAAAACAAAATGGAGTGAAAAGTGATATGGTCGACAGGAATATGCTCTTGCTGTCATCTTCCAAAGCCAAGATGAAAGACAGCAGGTGAGGACAAGAGAGGAAGCTACATGTGTGTGGTTAGGGCCTGTACTGCACTGCTCTGTCCGCTCGCCTGGGAGACTAAGCAGCTGGAAACCGCTGTAATGAGGTCCCTGATGTACCTCAGAAAACCTTGTCTTTAAAAGTGGTACACATCTGCCTGTACCTCACTCCTCCTTTCCAAAAATACAAAATGTTTGTTATCAATAATGGATGCACATCACTCTGGATAAGAGTGTCAGCTGAATGACTTAAATGCAAAATAAAAAATATATATTTAGAAGAAAATCTTTGCTTAACTCAATGTGCATATCGATTCCTAGTCAAAACACCATGCCTTCAGTCTCGAAATATTATAAATGTCCATATGATTACATCCCAAATACTGCAAACCTTCATCTGTTAAAATGGTGCACAGTCGAGTGAAATGACGCATCCATGCTTTGGTTTAAACTTTCAACCCGTTCATTGATTCTGGTATATATTCTGGTATTTCCGACAATGGCAGATCCACTGTTAAGCTTACAGGAGGTGTGCAATTCAAATTACTTATCTACAGAGGATAGCTAGACAAAAGCATGGTTGCAATTCCAATTAAGTTCAACTACACTTATAGTTAGCTTAAAGAAATGGCAACCGAGACCGTAGCATGAAATTAGGCACATCCTGTCTGATCAGGACAGTAAAAGCAACATATCGACTTTGAAAAGCATTTTAATTAAAATAGTTTAACCATGTAGTACTGAACAATACAAAATCACAATTGCATGGGATAAAATATTCATTCATGTTACGTTTTTCTCCCTCCTAATGTGTTTCATTGATATATTTGACTTATTATTCATTTGATGTTTGATGTCAATATGAGAATTAAGGAATCACATAGTGATATACTTTGGTTTCTTATTGTACAGTTAATGTTGTTAATTATCATCTGATGTGCATAGACTAACACTGGTACAGATAACACTTGAGTTCCACAACAATCCTGTATTAAAGTGTTATGTACAGTATCTGTATATACATGTGTTAGGTGATTCATTGTTCTTCAAATAGGCTAGTTGTCATTTTGCTGAAAAACCACTTTACAGCTTTAATTGGTGTCTTACAGACAGTTTAGATCTCTGATAAATTATTGTTATGTTTTTTTTATGTTTGTATTTTGTATTTACAATTTTTGTACATGTTTTTATTGAAAGACAGGGCTAAAATGTAAAATGCTAATTTTTTTTAAAATATATATTTTGAAGGGCATCCAGTGGGGGGGGCAGCGATAGTATCAGGGTGGCCCCCTAGGCCACCCCTTGAGGGCACCCCTGTTCACAGGTGCCCAACCTGCACAAGAAGTCACACAAGAACAATGTGACAAAATAATTGTCAGATTACTTACCCGTTTACCCTGGCCAGCACTGTAAACATTTTGTGTTGCCCCTAACAAACCTCCTAAGCATAGTCGGAAATGCCGCAACGATGCCAGTCTCTGACCACTAGGGTAGTACACATTTAATAGAAACAGTACATTGAAAAACATGTAATTAGAATGAAAATGGGATGGTAAACCGGTTCTAGTATCATTGACAAACTGCATAAAAAACATCAAGTGTTTTTACCGATGTGCCTGAACCACGCTTGTTTTTTACCCCCAGGGCTTAGAAAAGGACCTGATGTACTGAATGGGGCTATGAACACCCATCCTTAAACAAATGCCACAGGCCACTGAAGGGCCACCAGGCCAGCATGCAGGTAGAGGATCAGGCTGATGGTACATGAAACATGATCCTCATGTTTCCTTCCACTGCAGTTCTACCAGCTTCATACATTTAATTCTACCAGCCTCATACATTTTTTCCAGACCACCGTCAAGCGCTCTCTCTCCCACCTCGCCCTGATGTTGGCACACTGCACCCTGGGACTGTTCTGGTGGCATGTAACATGATCCCTTCTGGCTCAGACCCCTTCAACTACTACCACCCACATCCACAAACCGAGTCCTCCCCACCCTGAGTACCGTCCCTCCCTCATGGCCCTGGGTCTGTAATCTGAACGTCAGTCAATAGACATGATTAAAACATCCTGGCCCTTGACTGGCCTGCCGGAGACACGGGAGGAAGCGTCCAGTACCAAGGTCATATAAATGTCTACGTGCGCACGCACACACGCACACACACACACAAACACACACACAAACACACACACAAACACACACACAAACACACACACGGCTTGTGGGTCGATGGGAGGCAGGGGGCGAATCCAGAGTTCTTGCTCTGCAGTTCGTGATCCCAGTAGGACATCATCCACCCAGAATCAGCCATGGCAGAAGCACAGCACGCACGCACACACGCACACAAAATCACCCAATACCAATCATCCACAGGCCGGCTACTGGCTACATGATTACATCCACCAGAAGCCAGCCCACTAAGCCAGAGTAATGAAGACATGAGCTGCAGTGGAGCATTGGATCAAACAGACACAGAGTCTCAGTGAGGGCTAGAACCCATGCTCTCTAAAAAACATCAATCAATGAAACAGTTAGGTGGAACAAAACATCAACAACACTAAGGAGGCCATCTTGCCCCAACAGCTAAGATGGTTCCGTAACACGTGCCAGCTAAGATGGTTCCGTAACACGTGCCAGCTAAGATGGTTCCGTAACACGTGCCAGCTAAGATGGTTCCGTAACACGTGCCAGCTAAGATGGTTCCGTAACACATGCCAGGGTTGTTGTAGCGGTCTGAGCTCCCGCCTCTGGACCACATGTGCCCTGGCGGTGTCGGTTCGTGTTTTAAAGACGCCTCCCCAAACAGAATCATACAGATAAAAAGATGGTTTAGGAACGATCCACGGCTCACTTGATGAGTCACATAGAGTACTTTCTAAACAGAACGTTTCTTGGTTGGTATGTTGTATAGGAGGCCAGTCGTTTGTGTTATGCGATCAGTGTCGGATTAAGCCCAGCGTGTCGACAGAAAGCAGGGTTTGAGCAGCAGGGTTTCACCTACCTGTTTGTGTGGCCCTCTGAGGATGTGGGCCCTGGCCCCCTCACACGCTGTCCTCATGGCCTCCAGGCAGGGTGTACCCAACAGGTCTGTGATCAGATCCAGCTAGAACACCCAAAAAGAAGGCAGCAGGTTACTGTACCAGACACACAGTAAGACACACGTGTTTAAAAGTAGTGAAGACTAGGATTTTGAGAGGCGCGTCACATAAAGTTCTCCAGGGAGCTACACTATATGCATTGTGCCATTCCCCTTGTTGCTCCTGAACACAATTCTGCAGTGAAGATATCTGTAAACAGACAAGTATGAAACTCAGAAATGAATAGACGTGTGTGTAGTGAGATCTGAGACTGCATTCCCAGTTCCCCAATCCCCAGCTAACTCATCATCCTCGAAAGGTGGCTAAACAATGTAGACCAGTGCCTGCATTCTGTGGAGAGGGAACATGGACACGAAGAGGTCATGAAAAATAAGCTCTGACCCAAGAACAGTCTGATTGACTGCCAAACACATCCAAGGACAGAAAATACTTTTTTCCCTCTAATGCTTTGCACTGTGCTTGGGATCGAGAAGCAAGCGTTCAATGGCGGCTTAACAGTATTTTTAGTTTTTACATATTAGTCATTAGCAACATTCTATTGGCTACCTGCTGGATGGGACTTTGGGCCTGGAAGAGGATGCGTCGGCCCAGCAGCTCAGCGAAAATGCAGCCCACAGACCAGATGTCAATAGCGTTTGAGTAATGGCGGCTTCCCATGAGGATCTCAGGCGCACGGTAGTACTGTGTCACCACCTCCTGAGTCATGTGACGCGACTCGTCCAGCTCCTCCACCCGTGCCAGCCCAAAGTCACAGATCTAGGAAGGGATGAACATCCGTTTGAGATAATAATAATAATAATAATAATAATAATAATAATGGGTAACACTTTATTTTGAGAGTCCAAAAAGTGTATCTGTAGATGCTCTACATATTTTCTGCAGACTATCAATGACATTTTAACAAACTATCTACTATCCCTAACCCTAATCCTAACCTTTCCCCGAATGCTAAACCTAACCTTAACCATTAACCTAAAACATATTCTAAATTTACCCCTACCCTTAAACTACACAATTAGTTGCTTATCAACTGATAGTTTGTTGTTAGTCATATCATCAACACATCTGTAGAGCACCTACAAATGGAATTTCGGACTCTCCAAATAAAGTGTAACCTAATAATGCATTTAACTTATATAGCGCTTTTCTTCCAAGGAACCCAAAGCTCTTTTACACAGTGAAGGGGAAAGCCCACCTCATCCACCACCAATGTGTAGCACCCACTTGGGTGATGCACAGCAGCCATTTTGCGCCAGAACACTCACCACACATCACCTATCAGGTGGAGAGGTGAGTAGTTGAATATGTCAATTAGGTAGGAGGGGGATTATTAGGTGGCCATGATTGAAGTAAGAAGCCTGGTTGGGAATTTGGACATGACACCGGGGTTAACACCCCTACTCTTACGATAAGTGCCATGTGATATTTTATGATCACAGAGAGTCAGGACACCCGTTTAACGTCCTATTCGAAAGACAGCACCCTACGCAGGGCAGATGTCCCCATCACTGCCCTGGGGCATTGGGAATGATCGTTTAACCATATGGAAGAGTGCCCCCTTCTGGCACTCAAATACCACTTCCAGCAGCACTGGTCTCCCATCCAGGGACTAACCAGGCCCAACCCTGCTTAGCTTTTTAGAAGCAAACCAGCAGTGGAATACAGGGCTCTATGCTGCTGGCTAAATAAAAGAGATTAATTAAGATATCCACAAAGCCCAACCCAACCAACCCGTGTTTAAATACACGTAACATCTTTCAAGACTTACAATGTTGTATAATCAACGTGAATAGTGAAAACTTGAATTGTCTGATTAGTGTTTTAAAGAAAACAGATGAAAGTGGATTTATTTGTGTTATTTATGAGTTTGTAGCTCAGAGGGATTGTTCATCCTCCATTGTTCTGTGACTGAATGAGAACATTGTCTGATACAACTAAGGATATAAGAGAATGGAATACTTTGATGATTCATAAACAGACTAACAAGCGGCTCTGAAAGTCTTTGTTGCCTCGTATCACATATCCCCCCCAACTCTTCAAGAGATAAGCTGAATACTTGGTTCACTAATGACATTTCAGAATGAAAACACTCAGAACACTGCAGGGTTGGAATCAATCATGAATTTAGTTATGAATTCATATTGAATTCCAATGCATTTTTTTATTTGAGTGGAACACAACAGAAAGTAGAATTTGAATTGATGGTATATTTCAATTTAATTTCCAATAACTTAATTGTTATTGAATATCTAACGTTGTCGACACAGATGGTTACTAATAACAAAAGCTTGCCTGCTGCTCCTTTCTATAGATTACGGTAGTGTGATAAATGGAAACGATGTAAACTCTCATGGCAAAAAAATAATTGTTCAAGTTTTTGGAGTGTAATCATACTAATGTTTAAAATGAGGAGTGCATTCTTTGCATTATCTTGTAAATTGTGCCCTATGTGCTAACAATTGCAGTTTGGGTTTAAATGTGTCTAGCTTTTTTGTGGAGCTACGTTGGCGTTGCACTTCTTGCACAGTCTTATTACTCTAGACGAGTGCACCTAACCAGCTTCCACAGAGCTGTAACAGACTGGCTAGATTGTTCCTGAACAGATATCTTTGTAGGGGAAGTTCATTAAATGAGAGCCTCTTTATAATACAATGGAAGACTTGCAGAGACAGTGACATCACGAGCAGACAACACCCAATCAAAGAGTCAGGCAGGGAAGGGTTAGTCTTAAAATAGCTCAGAAGGTTTCCCGTTTGGGAAATGAGAGAATTAGGAGCTAAATGACTGAATGTCTGCTAGAGACAATCTGTTCTCCAGAGTCAGCCAGGGAACACACTGAATCACTTCCCTCTCTCTACCATCCCCCTCTTTCTCTCCCTTCCTTTGGGCTCTCTTCTCCCCCTCTATCGCCTCCTGTCCTTCTGACTCCTCTCTCCCGCACTCTCTCTGCTACTGCCCCCCCCCCCATGGACCATCACCCCTCCCAGTTGTCTGCAGGAGATGGTGGGTGAGCTAAGGGTGTCATAAGCCCGGTGAGGGCCTCTGTGGCCTGGCACCAGGATGAAGATTTTCTGTGCATGTCTGGAGTCCAAAACCATGTACAGTAGAAATCCCACTAGGGCTAAAGAGCCCTGGGAACTCAGGCAACAGAGTCTCAGGGCGCCAGACGGACACTGTGTGTACATGCGTGTTTCCGATACTGCAGTTCAACAGGACAGACTTCAGCTACAACCTGATCTCACAGAGATCATAGGAGCTTTTTACACTACGTTATATTTACTGAGACTAATCGAGTAAGGCTCATGCTGATGGATTATTATACTGTGTAAACATGCAAACGCTAGGCTGAGATGCAATCTAGCACCACATTGCCTACAGATAGCCAAAAGTACAAATTAAAAGTACTGGGTTCACAAGATTTGGAAGTTCAGAATTAAGACCAAAACTACATGAGAAGGGGTTCTCTGACTCTCCCATTTCCTGTTCATTTAAGTTTTATTTAGGAATGTCCCTAAAATGAATAAACCACCAATGGGGTCCAAGTGGTGCTGCCTTTCAGGACAAGCTATGTCATGATAGTCAGTGGTTGAGCCTGACCATGGCTTCTCAGGCTTTGCCCGGAGCCCCAGCACAAAGCAGCGCAAATTGGTATAGCGCTGCCCAGGATTTAGGAAAGATAGGTCGATTATCTACCTTGATATGTCGCTCTCCAGTGACTACTTGTGTGCAGATCAGGCGCTTGTAAGTTAAATCACGGAAACAGAGTATGTGAGTGTAATCATCCCACACAAGAGCTGACTAAAGTCTTCCGTGTTGGATGAGCTGTGTGAGAAGAATGTGGTTGGGTGAACCATGTGAGCGCCTTCACCATCCCGCATTTGTCCAGGGAGATGCAGAGCTGCCAAAAGGCAGGGTTAGAGAGAAATTGGACAAGACCAATTGGGAGGGAAGAGAAAGGGGGAAAATACATTTAAAGATAGGGTGAACCCAACCGAGTGCTTAAACTTTGTACTTCTACAGTCACCTGTGAGCACCGCACATTAGCAAGCGCTTATGCAAATTGTCTCAGAATTGTGTCGAGCCAAATGTTGAGAAGTAAAATAACTGTCTGGTTTATAAAGTTCTTATAACTTGTTCTTTTGATGTTACAATTCATCAGCAAATCGCTCGCACTTCAAAATAAGGAGTCATGCAGTATTGTAACATGTAATCAAACTTGTTAGCTACATTATCACACTGAAGTCTGTAAAGCTTCCACGACATTCCATATCAATGTGCTGGTCATGTTTCTGTACGGTATGCCACTTGTAATCTCTCTCAACATTCTTGCATGAAAGTTGCCTCGGAAAATGACAGTGTAACGCTATGGAAATTATTATGCAAATTCAAAGAATTATATAGATAATTTTTTGCATTCACTGGTAATCGTAAAGACCAATAATGTTTCTGTGTAGAGCGATGATTTGACCGGACAATGAAAAATGTCAGTAGACAAACCTTAAGAACACAGTTGCTGTTGACCAAGAGGTTGCCAGGTTTGATGTCTCGATGGAGGATGCCAGCTGAGTGTAGATACTTCAGTCCTGCAGATAAAACACATGACCCGCTGACAGTTTTAACACATGTTCTGTGGTATTGAATTTAAATTTACCACTAACAGTTTCTACTGTGATCTGAGTGTCTGGTGTGCTGTAAAGGGTCTTACCTCGAAGGATCTGATAGAGAAAGACTTTGACATGGTCTGAGCTGAGGGGCTGAGGAGACACAATGATCTTATGGAGGTCACTCTGCATTAGTTCTGTTACCACGTAGCTGAGGTAAGGAGGTGGTCAAGGAAAACAATGGAAACAAACAGCTGAAACACAAGGCGAAGAACCTGCAACAAGACCTATTTAAGTAAAGAGGAAAGTGTTCTGCTGTGTGCCACGTGCGGTTAGCTACTTAGCAATCTGCAAAACATTTATAAACTAAGCTAAATTATGTATTTAAGTGTTTACCGACATTCGCCTTAAAATGTAATGTACTCTTTGAAACTTCACCCAGTATATCCAAAAGAGAACTGTTCGCCCATCAGATTGGCTCCACTCTCGGTACTGTACAGTAGGCTCTGACCATACTATGGTGTTTTTCCGAGGGAGTGCATCAACATTTTGTAGCTGGCTGCTCTTTGGGGTTTTAAATTGGCTATCTGTACAAGAGACGGGAGGAGTTGAGAGAACACTCTGAGCAAACAGTATGTACAGCAGCTGCACTATTCTGTTCTAACCTAGATAAGAAGAGTCCAGCCTACACAGAGTTCCTGCATGAGACAGCAGGTAGTAGCAGGACAGTTTGGACTCCATACACTTAGTGAGCCCTTCCTTATTTCCTTTTTTTTTTCAACCCAGCGTCTTAGCTCCCTGTATACCACTGCTGGTTTGCTTCTGAACTAAGCAGGGTCGGGCCTGGTTAGTCCCTGGATGGGAGACTAGTGCTGCTGGAAGTGGTGTTGGAGTGCCAGTAGGGGGCATTCTTCCATATGGTTAAACGATCATTCCCCATACCCCAGGGCAGTGATGGGGACATCCGCCATGCAAAGGGTGCCATCTTTCGGATTAGACGTTAAATGGGTTCCCTGACTTTCAGTGGTCACTAAAGATCCCATAGAACTATTCGTAAGAGTAGGGGCGTAAACCCCAGTGTCCTGGACAAATTTCCAATCTGGCTTAAATACCATCCTGGCAACCTAATCATCCACAGTCTTTCAATTGGCTCATTCATCCCCTTCCCTCCCCCCACTTCTCCCTGGGCCGTTGCTTTAATTGAGAAAATGTTATCAGTCAAATTGGAAAAATAAAGGTAAACTAACTTCCTTCCTCATTATCTCCTTGGAAGACACTCAGACAGCTGTACTTTGCTGTCTTTCCTCCATCAGACGGTGCAGATCCATAATACATGACATGAAGCTGGGTACCTGAACCACAGCACATACTGTAGAAAAGCCTCTCTGATAGAAACAGCCTAATCCTGCCATCTCGCACTGTCAGCAAGAGCAACAAACTCCCACAGCACAGAGGCATCCAGCGCCACATAGCCCAGTTGTGTGTGTGTGTGTGTCTGTGTGTGTGTGTGTCTGTGTGTGTGTGGGTGTGTGTGAGAGAGAGAAAGTGTGCACAGAAAGAGTGACAGTAACAGAGAATGATTAGAGCTGAACGTGCAAAATTGCCTCATCGACCCTCCAACGCTCACGCAAGGTCCTCGAGCAACACACACCATCCCTCCCCTCACACAAACATCACCCCTTAGCCACACATGGCACCCGTCTCACACACACACACACACACACACACACACACACACACACACACACACACACACACACACACACACACACACACACACACACACACACACACACACACACACACACACACACACACACACACACACACACACACACACACACACACACAC
>JACXGM010001059.1:0-15906 GCA_016801145.1 Umbra pygmaea | reverse complement strand
AATCACAAGGCCTCTCCCCTCCCGGCTCCATCCTTTCACCCTGGCTCCGTGGAGCCTGCCTGTTACCCCACACTGGAGGACACAAGGTCGGGGGGTCAAGGAACTATTCTATGTGGCCTTTGCACCACTCGGCGCTTTCCCTTTCTGCTTCATACAACTAAATGGATAATTAGCACAGCAGCATTAGGTCTGAACGCAGAGCCACAACGAACGGTGCGGTCGCCGCGTGTAAGCACAAATGACATTTGGCTCTGCAGCTGTAACACCTCCGAGTGACTGGAGCAAAACAAAGAGCCAGGAAGTAACCCAACAAAGCCCAGAAGCAGGAGTTCCAGCACTGAGTCAGTGACAGGCAGGGAGCAATTGACTTTTGTCCTGTCTGTAATACTGTATAATCAGGCTCATGGAAATCATCTGCATGCTTGACTGCTCCGATGAAAAGCTGACTACTCCTTCCACTGTGGCCGCCGCTCGCCTGGTGGGTTGACAGTCTGTGCTGAAGTGACAATCAGAATGACCTCATTCTCTAGTTACAATGGCAGGCCCTAATGAACTCTTTGGGATCTACCTATTGCTGAAAGGCCAAGTATGACTGGCTTGCCAAACAATTCTCCAACATGTATGCAATTCTTACATGTTCTATAGCTAGCTGTCATAAACAAATGGTGCAGATATCAGACACTGCAAGCTAACAGGTACTATTTACTCAACACAACATTTACAATGCCTGATGTATATCTGGCTATTATTTTCCAGCTATAAAGACCAGTGTTTTTCCACTGGTCTGAGTGTAGCCAGTTCAATGATAATCATCTTGTGGGTTGAAAAAAATAATTTGAACTTCCCTAAAACCTTCTTAAAAATGCCTACCTACCTACCTACTTAAAAATGCCTACCTACATGTAGCATTTTTTATATATAGTTGATATTATTGCAAACATTCCTATAAAAGTAGCAGCAGATTGCTAAACCTGTACATTCCTCTCTGTGCTAAATGATAGAGAAATCACACCAAATAATAAACATTTAGCATTTTTCTTTAAGAAAGTAAAACATTTGTTTAGGTCATTTCAAATCTTCATTTTAAAATGTACTTTCTAAAAACAGAATCCATCAATGGGAAATATGACGTTTCCCTTTTCCATTGGTACAAACTGTATTTCTTGATATCTGAAAAAATCTATTTAGATGGGACAATTCATTTCTACACTATGCACAGTTTATTTTGCCAATTGAACAGGTTTTTCAGTGTCAACATATAGAGTTGTACTTCCATAATTTTTGTAAATGGGCACACGTCTTTGATAGAATATGTGCATTTTAGGGTGTTTAACAAAGAACTGTTTATATGTAATCATTATTCCATGTAAATCACTTTCAGATATTTTAAAATATCAACTAAGAAAATATAACAGAATACATTTCTTTGTATCCCTCTTAGAATATTTTTCTGAACACCATGGGCCCAGAAAACTGAGCAGAAGAGAAACATGTGAGAAAATATGAAATCTAGAAAAAAATAATTAGATTGTGAATTAGAATGTTAAATTATTAATTAAAAGTAGCTCATATGCTCAAAAAGGCTGTTTCCTATTAGGAGAATGGATTGCAAAAATGTATCTGCAGACTCAGGTAGTTAGGTTGGTTTGGACACTGAAGCAACAGTACTAAAGTGGGAAAGCAGGTAACACAATGTAGGCTCTGGTATCGCTGGTCTGGTCACCTGTGAGCACCTGTGAGCCTTCATTTCCCTTTTCAACCATGTGACCAGCCACCAAAGACACTCCCAGAGGGCTTTGGTTACCTGTTACTATGCCAACCAACACATCCGAGATGTGGGAAGTGGCAACGAGGCAGCACGGGACTGCCACGTCAGGGTGTCATCCCTTCTCCTCGTCCCCTCCCCCACTAAAAGGGGTGAGGAAGAGGCAAAGCATCCATGCAAACGAGTCGGCCTGGTGAAGTGACGAGAAACCAAAGGTTTTGTTTTGTGATGATAAGTCAACCCCTACCATCCACAGGAAGCACAGTCACTTGAAACACCTTCCTAAATCCCAATTTCCATGTCATGTAATTGCCTGTGAGTGACCCCCCATTACGGGTGTGATGTATCAGGCTGTAATCATGACAACTTCCTGTGTCAGCAACAGTTTATTCATTATCAGTTTGGTCGAGCCTGGCTGTGAGATGGGACAGAAGTACATTAATATGCTCCCTGATTTACCCTATCCCTTCACAATAACCAGCGTGTAGATCAGCAGAGGGGACATTCAATTGTGAACACACACACACACACACACACACACACACACACACACACACACACACACACACACACCTCTATTCCTCTTGGCCTATTCAAAATGGCCAAGCTCCTCCATGAACGCATTCTTCTGGAACCGGGATAGAGGCGGTCATCACAAATTTTATTTTCTCAACCAATTATGGGTTTGCAATGTTTGACTTTACAGCCGGGTGATCAGGTTACAGCTCTTCCTAGTATTACTAGAATAGGTCCAGGTACTTCAGTCGAACCCACAGATCAGAGCAAAGAGCCCTGCAGATAAGCCAGCCATTTCCTGACTGTATGTCATTAAGACATACTGTAGGTATTTATCAAAGGATGTTTACAGGATTTCCACTTAAAACAAGCAGTGTACAGCAAAACCTAAATCGGGAGATTGTGATTAAAGATACGATCACTCATTCAATGGCTTGTTTCCTAAACAATGCAATGTTTTTGTCACAAAGTCAACCCTCCCATCATCCTCCTGAAGGCAGACAGACGTGGTTGCCCTGAATGCTCTCTCACTCTAGAGCCCGGTGCCATGTCACACTGAGAGCTATAAATGGCCTGGTTTTGTGTCAGTCACTCAGTAGCCTTCTGCTATGCTTGTGTGAGGTAATGCACACACTCAAGGGGTGCAATGGCAAAGACATGGCCCACGAATGAGTGGAGACGCATTGGCTTAGATATCTCTGGAGAGAACGGTCACTGAAAGAACACAAACTAAAATTAGTGAATGGGAAGTGATTTTTAGTCTGGGACTATTGCGACAGATTGGTGGTAAGGGTTGGGGGGTAAACTGAAATCTGGCAAAGCTGTGTGTGTGTGTGTGTGTGTGTGTGTGTGTGTGTGCGTGTGTGTGCCAACCCTGGGGTGAAAACAGAACAGGAAAATTACATCACAGATCTGAAGTCTACCCCCCGATACACTACGCCTGGTGGCAAGATGCTCGCTGATTTATTCATCACTATAGTGTAGTGTTACACTACTAAGCACAGCTATATCTCACTGAAACAAAAATATTATAATTCATTACTATTCAAATTTATATAAAAAAGTTATAAAAAAAAGGCAAAGTGAAAGAATGGAAGAGCGAGAGAAAATAATACAGAAGGCCTGCCCGATTCAAAGTGCATATTCCTGGCTTTCCCACCGGGCTCTCCAGGGCACTGCCGCTCCTGAAACTTGGAAGAGGCCTTGCCTGCGTGTTTCCGGGGAGGCAGTGCGTGTTCCTCCCATTATCGGAGCTGACAACCGTGCGAGTAATGCATCATAGCTCCCCAACTTCCTCATCTCTGTCGCTTTGCCAAACAGAGAGGGAACGACAGAGGACAGGAAGCTACAGTGGGGAGAGAGGAGATCCTGCCTGCCTTCAAGCACACCGCAGCCTGACAGTTCAATATGGCACCACTCCCCCTGACACTCATAAAGGCATAGCTTGTCATGCGAGAGCAAGCTTATATCCCAGTTGTTGTTGTTTGTTCTCATATCAAAAAGCACACAGAAAAATTATGCCATAGAGCACTCATTAGAGTTGTGAATTGTGGGCTTTTAAGCGAGTCCAAAAGCAGCAGAATGTAACACAATTAAAAGCAAGACAATAATAATGCACCAGATGAGTAATGGCTAAAAATAGAGAGGTAAAGAAAACCCTCAGCTAATAAAGACAAAAGGGCTTTGGTTTCTTTGCTTGCTGTAATAGGAACTATAATTCTTAAAAAATGTCATGACAGAAAATGAATTAAAAAAGCAAAGGCTATCAAGACATAACCAAAGAAAGGCCCTTTGGTTAACCAAGATCTAAAAGAAGATATCCAGGAACAATAAACCGGCACTGAGTAACTTTTTTGAAAACCGAAATAATACAAACTGTGTTTTAAGACCAGTAAACATTAGGAACTAGCATATTGGATCCAGGGATGGAAAATTTCAACTTAAATAATACAAATTATGGACAATAATAGAATATCAAAACCGACATTTCAAAATATCTAACTAGCAACAAATGCATATTATGGAAAAAATAATAATGTGTATTTTGGGAAATTGGTTAGTGTCTCTGTATTATTCCTGGGTTCAGTAAAAACATACATATAAAAAATAATAAAAGAAAACACTATACGTACAATTCAGGCTGACAGGACAAAGGAATGGAAAGTTACACAGGGCAGCTTTAAAAAAAATAAGGGCAAAACTTGACCGGGAGCCAGTTCAATACTGGGTATCAGTGTGTCATTTGTATGATTAAATTATAAGATAGATTAGTGAGAAAGCTCTGAACACCTCTTTCCTCCAAATCCAGTCCATTACGCCAATAACAGAAATACAAAAGGAAATTACCGCTATAGAGAAGACAGTGTGTTGCACTCCACTCCTCCCTCTTGCCCGCCTCCTTTTCCATCCAAAACAAATCATTATGCAGGTTAGTGGCAGGGCAGACTGGAAGAGATACCATGTGCTAGTGAGGGCCTTGTGTCTTCCCTTACCCCAGAACATGCAGTGTACTATGGAAGCGGGGTTGAAGTGAATCTCTTATGGTCTTTGAATGCCATCTTGGCAAAATATATACAACCCCAATTCCAAAAATGTGTTTGTAAATGTACTTTGACTTGTATTTAATAAAAAAATATTTCATACAAGGTGTTTGATGTTTTATCAACTGCATAGTTTTTCAGAGAAAACGTTTATTTTGAAATTGATGCATGCAGCACGTTCCAGAAAATTTGGGACAGGGGCAATTTAGGACTAACGGCAATGTGAAAAGTTTAAATAAATTGATGTGAAACAGGTGATGCCATCATGTAATCATAGTATATAAGAAGCCTCCAAAAAAGGGCTAGTCCTTCAAGAGCAAGGATGAGTTGAGGCTCAAATAATCCAACACATTGAGAACAACATTCCCCAAAGACAAATTGGTAGGATTTGGTGCATTTCACCATCTACAGTGCACAATATACAGTATCTCACAAAAGTGAGTACACCCCTCACATTTTGGTAAATATAATGACAACTTTTTATGTGACAAAATTAAATTACATTTTGCTACAATGTAAAGTAGTAAGTGTGTACAGCTTGTATAACAGTGTAAATTTGCTGTCCCCTCAAAACAACTCACAGGCAGTAACGTCTGAAGAGATGGACAGTAGCAGAGTGGAATTGTATTCTGTGGTCCAACGAGTCAACATTTCAAATTGATTTTGGACAAAACAGCCATTGTGTTCTGTGGGCCAAAGAGGAAAATGAACATCCAAGCTGTTATCAGTGTCAGGTCCGAAAGCCAGCGTCTGTCATCATGGTATGGGGGTGTGTCAGTGCCCAAGGCATGGGTAACTTGCACATCTGTGAAGACACCATTAATGCAAAGATATATGTACACATATTGGAGCAACATATGCTGCCATCCAGAGAGCATCTTTTCTAGGGATGTCCCTGCCTCTCTTCCATCAGGACAATGCCAAACAACTATCTGCCCGGATTACAAGCGCATGGTTGCGTAAACAGAGATTGCAGGTGCAAGCATGGCCTGCCTGCCTGCAGTCCTGACGTGTCTCAGACTGAGAATGTGTGGTGTATTATGAAGCGCAAAATAAGTTGTATTTGAGGTAAGGCATGCTGTTAAAACATGTGGGTACCAAAGAAAGTAACAACAAAATCCTTAAAAAACAATAGGCAACTACACTATTAAGATATGACATACAGTATATAGACGGCTTTAAATAAATGAACAAATTCTCTTGAAACTGGTGGTGCACCATCCAAAATGCATTGTGGTTTGATGAGAACACAAAAATTTTGTCCGGATGAGAAATGTTAAAATACAGAGGGGAGTCGGACTAGTAGTCGGAAAGGCACTTCACCAAGTGATTGGAGGACTTCAGGCTAGGGCTGAACGATGTTGTGTTTTAGCATCGACATCGCGATGTGCGCATGTGCGATAGTCACATCGCCAGAACATGCGATGTGAAGAAGGGTAGTAGCACCCAATGACAGTATAGGTAGCACCACAGTTTACACAAGTTTGTTGTATGGTTTGGTGCTGGAATGACATTCACGCTCCGCATGCCTGCACAGTGATTGGTTCGCTGTGATTGGTTGCTGTGCCGCTGCTCACAGCCAACATTCTCTGTCACTGGCAGACCTGTACTAGCGAAAGATGAGCGACGAAGAGGATACGCATTACGCAGGAAAAAAAAGGATGGTTTCGTACCAAAAATAAGGTCAAAATCTTTGGGACTATTTCTGCTACAAAAAAAAGGATGTTGACAAAAAACAGGTACTTTGTCAGGAGTGTTATAAAGTTGTGGCAACAAAACAAGGAAAAACCACCCATTTGTCTGATCATTTAAAACGGCACCACAAAGCTCTTTACGATGAGTACAAAATCTAATCTCGGATGTCAATCAAAATAAAACACTATTTGCGATGCCTTTGCCAGTGTGACACGTTACCAGAAAGGCAATAACGTTTCATATCCTAAAGATATGTTGCAATTACATGCCGTTGCATTTGCTTATCCATGATTATGATGATGACCAACACTGTTTTACTTTGGCACGTTGGCTAAAAAAAGTTGACTTAAAAACAAAAGATTGTGAAACAAAATGCTTATAAGTTCTATTATAAAAATATATATTTTCAGTTATATTTTTATATACCAATCGGGGGTTGGTGTAAAGCTGCTGTTTTATGAAATAATGTGTACTGCTTTACTGTTTACAGAGAATGAAGCTTGTTTATTAGTGAAATTATTAGTATCATGGAATGGTAATTATTGACTGTAGCCTACATTGATGGCTTGCAGTATCGCAATATATATCGTTGGGAAACAAAACATCGCAATGTAATTTATTTCCAATATCGTGCAGCCCTACTTCAGGCTATACGTGTCCTAATGACAGTCAAAGGATGTCATTATACTTTCCATTATTTTTTACCACTCATCACATTAAAGGGTACACAGTGCCCTGTTTAGATGCTCAAATTATTTTCTAAGTTAAAAAATATGTGAAGGTAGCCCACAGAACTGCCTGATAAACTATTTGACAATCAGATTAGAACGTCATGTCTGGTCGTGTTTGTGTCACCCTACAAGCTAATCCATGATACAAGCGATATGACAAACAGGCCAAGGACCAAGGAGATCATAAATAAACAGGGATTAAATGAAATCTGGAATTCAATTACGCCAAGGGAAAAGACAACAATGAGAAAGAGGTTGACGCAACCAGCCAGCAGATGAACCTCCTACCCTCACACACCGACCCACGTTTCTCCTGCTTGATCAGCCAGGACAGCTCCTCTTCTCCTCCCACGTCTCGATTCTCAGTCCCAGAGGCTCAATAATGTCAATGAGATGGGTCAGTAAAAATTTCAATTTTAACAACCCCACCACCAGACACAGATTAAGGTTAGGAATGTAGAAGGAGAGAGATCATATTTCTAGAACCTCTGATATGTGCCCTCAAGCAGATAGTGTATTTGTATCAGAGTCTAAGATCTCCAGCAAGGCTCAGACAGACTGGGTTTGGACTGACTCCATACGGGCTGAGTCTATAATGACAGAACACAAGACATCACTCTACATAAAACAGCACAACCATGCCAGATTTAATCAGACAAGACCATTCACCTTAATCTGGTGAACTAACCAGCAGCCGACAGATTCACCAAGAGCTAAACATATCAGCGCAGACAATGTGCAAGAGGTGCTTTTACAATCACAAAATTTGAGAAGAAACTGGTTTGATGATTACAGGGAACGGTAAAGAACTACATAGGATGAAATAATCGGGATTAACAATGCGTGTTGAACAGGGTTCTCAGTCGGTTTAGGGAAAAGTGCGCCATCAATCAAGGATACATTTCTTCAAAGTAGTCGATGTGTGGAGGCTGTAGAATGTCCAGAGCTGACAGCACCTGTGGAGTGGAGAGGAGGTCAGGCACGTCCGCAGGCAGGGGAGGGAAAGAGGGAGGAATCAGAGGGAGAATGGAGATGAGGGAGGTTACTAGGAGGAGTGGGGGATGGAGACAGACAAACAAAAGAGACATTGAGAGAGGGAGGACACCCATCTACTCACGTTATCATGTTTGAAGAAGCACAGCATCTTGAGCTCGCGGAAGACCCTCTTACAGGAGACAAGGTTCTGGAAGACGTTAGGCATCTTTTTGAGGGCGACTCGCTTTCCATCCCTGGGGTCTGTCACCGACCTGGAAGGGGAGTGATCGGAGATAAGACAAGATGCACACTGCAAAATTTCATAGCTTTTTACTGAACAGATATTCAACGTTAGGGACAATATAGGTTAACCTAGAAGCATAGTTCTAGATATACAAGATACACATATCACTCAAGTCTTTTCAAAGTGTCTTCATAACAACCAAAGAACTACTGCCTAAAGAGGAAGATCGTCTTTTGAATATTCAAAGAAAAACAAAGGTGTGAAATCAGTGTTATGTCCTGTTTAGTTTGTAATTATGCATCTAATATAACACAGGCCTGAGATTCCATAACCCCTGACACACTCTCACAATTGAAAAAAAAAAAAATTGAAGAAGCCCTATATCCCAAAGTTTTATCTAAGTATTCACCAATGTATAGAAAGTGAAAGTGTTCTGTTAGATAGAAGACGGTGAAAGTTTAACTGTATTTGTTCAATTTTATCAAGCCTGCTTTTATGGATCATTAACAGACAGCCAGGTGTCACATACTCACGAGGTAGTACAACGGCAACACCAAGCACGTGATCTTTACAATAAGTGAAAGCGTGGCCCAGCAAGGCGCTGGAGTGGGTTTGTTTAGAGAGGGAGAGAGGAAAAGTGCCACTAAGGCAGAGGAGGGAAGAGGGTGCAAAATTCGAATCAAGCGTCAGTGCATTTACTCGTGACATATTTGAGAGCCACAGAGGAAGAGAACGAGAATGGGAATGAGAAAGAAAGAGAAGGAAGGAAAGAGGGACAAAGCATGAGACTGGAAGAACATGAGAAAAAAAACAAGAAACGACCAATGGAGAGAGGCCTCATTAGGCTGGTCACAAAGTTGAAGTAAAAGCGTCTCTCCCCAGGTGATCAAAGCTCACAGAGCAACATCAGTGAGAAAGGCCAGGCCTCCCCTGGCACACACATCTCCCTTAAAGAGATAGTCCACCCCCAGAAACACACATTACTAAACTCCTTTCAATTTAGTGAAAGCTTAGTGACTTACAGTGTAATTATTGGCTATAGTACGTCTCAGAATTATCAGCAATAAACATGCGATTGAACCTGCTTCCAATCAAGGTTTTAATGAAGCTTAACAAATTTCAGGCGTTGGCCTTTAGGTCTTGATGAGAGTCAAAGTCTTTCTTCTTGAAAGACATTCAAAAAGCTAGTTGTTGATTCTACTGTGATCCTAGGAGAATGATGTCTATCCAAACAAAATCCTCACTGTCTGTGGAGGCGAAACATATACATGTCCTTTTCATTAAAGCTCCAGTACATTTAAACTGCTTATACTATATGTTCCATTACTGGTTACACCTTTTATGTTCTGGGTCACCTAGAAAAACATAATACATACATATTCTACCCCCAAAAAATGTATTTCCCTCAATTAATAATCAAGGCACACACCAGTAATTATAAAAATAACTTTATAGTCGTTTAGTAAACCACAACTATTCATCTGAAAACGTGTAACTTACAAAACATTTCTCAATCAAAGTTCATAAAATGCACACAACAGTAATGTATTTACATTTTTACTAGGATTACTAGCATATTTTGTGCCTTGCAGTCCAAGTCAAGAAAGACAGACATTATAATAACATGTGTTATTAGCATATGCAAATGTTGTGGACCTGGTACCATTCTTATTATGTTTTTAGCAGACACTTCCTTGTTTTACATGGCGGAATGGGAACCATTAGATGTTTCCAGTTTGTTTTACCAGAACCCCAAACTTCAAGGGTGTAAGGAAGTTCCCCCGTCATCTGAGTATGTGTCCTTGTGTAAACTGACCTTTTTTCGGATACCTAATCACACTAGCAATAGGCCTTATTGCAACAAAAATAAATACTGAAAGCCTTTTGCTTATGATTCGAGAGAGAGAACAATTAGCGCTGTACAGAGAGTGAAAGGTGGGTAGGACCCTGGTAAGACCCTTTTATCACTATCACCACTACCCCCTCAAGTTGGGGCTCAACAGTTTCCGCGGGAAAGCTCAATGTATTGATAAGAATATTGCATGTCATCTATATGTTGTGGTAGAGAGAGAAGCTCACTTTCTTGCGGGAATAAAACAGTGTGTGTGTGTGTGCACATTCGTGCGCCCACTCCATGCCAACAGCAAAAAGAGTGAGTTAATTCAAGGTTGGCCAACTCAGATCCCCCAAAATGGGTCAAAATGAAGCGTAACTAACAGGATAGTTAATTATTGTCCTGACAGATGTTTTTTTTCTGATGTGTAGAGTACATATTTGTTATTGACATTTGTCTCATTTTAATTCTGTTTGCTCTGACCTTTCTCATATTTATGGATGACAACGACTATGACTCACAACATATTAATACCTCATTGAAATAGGAGTATGAAGTCATGGATGAACACTTGAGAATTCCTCGCTGCTCTGGTTAACTTGAAATGTACGTAGGATAAAAATGGATTTATTGATTTTATTTACTGAAATTTAAAGTTAGATTTCTCTCATTACTTCCAAGATCAAGCTGATAATAAATAACCATTGCATTTTCTCATAGACATTTTCCTAACCTTTACTAATAGGGTGAGTAAATCGGGTGGGCACGCTATGTTCTGTCAGTGTCTGAAATTGTATCAATGATTTAGCTAGGCTTTTAGATACAGCATTGCATTATGGTTTTAGTCAATAGATTTCTTCAACAAATTTAACGATGCTTACTAACTATGGAATGCAGAAACATCTAATCTATTGTTGACATACTGCATATTAGCATTATTTAACAGATGTATAACATTTCTTTACAGAATTTTAAATGTATATTTTTAAAGGATTGAAATATTACAAAAGTCTATTATGCACTTTATAAGTGAAACAGCCCATAGAGAAAGGCTGCCTCTGGCTGCTGACATTCAGTACCTCACAAATACATCACCAGCTGCTTCAGCCTTGACCACATACTGTCAGCCTTTAAACATTACCCAGACACCCTACCAATATCAGTATCTCAACTTTGCACAGATAACGAAGGCTGTTCAGAGGAAACAGTAGGGTTAAAGGCTAATGTATGTTGCTGTCAAATAAGCAGTCTACTTCCAAGACACACAAACACAAACTTTCAGGCTGAAAGATGAGAAGCAATAACCACCATCAGGGTTTCTCAGACCCTCACAATTTTTAATCAGCAAGCTTTTTAGAGATGAAACACTTTTCTAAAATACCATTATCCCTCAATTTAAATAGAGCAGAAAATATAAACTCTAAGACTATAACAGTTTAATGCTACCACATATTGTTTCCTTTTGCTAGAATGGCCAGGACTGAAAAATGTACTGGTACCATTGTTGTTTGTGAATTGATTTAAACCAACAGACAAGTAAAATGCATTAGTAGTATTACACTAAAGATTAGCTAAAAAATAGTTTGTCTAAAAACCTGGTATAAAAACATCTGATTTTGTCATATCTGTTGATCAGGGTGTGTAATGGGAAGTTTGACTTGAGAATTAGGGGGGTTGACTCAGTTTTAGCATGGATGGCCTGACTACGCAATGACTACGCAATGACTACGCAATGACTACGCAATGACTACGCAATGACTACGCAATGACTACGCAATGACTCACGATGACAAGTACAGATAAGAGTGAAAGGAAACCCTGTTGGAAATCAGGTCTCCCTGGCCAACCAAAGTCAACAATGTTGTTCACTTAATTTGTGGAACCATATGTTATTTAATACAGTTTTTGAAAGCTGGGCAGCCCGTGCCATGTACTGTATTATAGGGGAATGGATATGAGCTGTTTTATAGGCTGAGAGAGGGCATGAACACAGCACCAATAACAACGAGCAGCATCAATCCCACCCATGTTATAATACCCACTACAGGTAGCTCTGTATTCATTTAAAAGTAAATGTATAAAAAGGCATATGCAATCTCAATGGGGATTCAAATTTTCCACATTCTATTTCAAAACAATACTTACATTTTTGTCATTTAGCAGACACTTTTATCCAGAGCTACGTAAAGTAAGTACAAGGACATCCACCTAGACTAACTTAGGTGCCTTGCTCAAAGACACAACGACATTTGGCACAGTCGGGAATAGAACCGGCCACTTTCCGACTACAAGTCTGACTCCCTGTCCACTGAGCCATCTACTGCCACTAGGGCTGGGCATCGTTCAAAATCTTTTGATCCGGTGCCAATTTCGATACCTCAGTTTCGATACCGGTTCCTTAACGATACTTTTTTCGATACCATATTTTTTAAAATCCATTTCAACATCAACAGAATACAGTAAACCCAAATACTTACATTTCCACCTTAATTGTTTATCAGTAAAGCACAAAACATAACAATATAATGTTTCATTCTTTTTACTGACAATAACAGTAAAAATGTTATCCAGGCTAAAATATGCTACATTGGTAAAGAACTCCCTTTATATCGATAGCTTGCTCACCTTCACCACGGGGCCACCACTGTCGAAAAAGCTAGCAAACCTTAAACAATAGCCGCTTTCCGACCAAGTAGTTACAGGAATGTAGTTATAGGAACAGTCCACTTCTAAACAGTTCTACTAACTACTCTCCCCCAAAACCGGTTTTGCCATTTGCATTCGCACTGGTCAAGTGGCCATGGGAACTGGTAGGAGGGATAAGGGAGTGACGAAAGCACCGCAACGGTCTTTTATATCGTCGTCACTTGACTTTAGCGTAGGGCCACATACAACAACATTTCACAGTTGAATGTTTTTGTAACGCTGGGTGTATGATTGGAGATGTATGCGAATGATCTGGTTGTTTTGAGCTCAAGTAGTTTTGGGTTCCTTCAGCGGCTTGCTGTTTGTTTGTTTAGATTACGAGGGTGAAAACGACATCCAATACAATTAAAAAAAGAGTGTTGTGTTGAAATGTCCTAATAACTGAGTTCGAACCGCGGCGTTTAAAAACTAGGCTGGAGTAATTGAAATTGAGTAGTTACTTAACAGAAAAACACAAAAGACGAAGGCTCCAACATAGTATTATATGCAACAGACAAACGAAGCGACCGGCATAATTTATAACCCCTGTGACTGCTCTGTGGCACTGATCTTCTCTTTCCTAGGAAATGTTCCCTCTTGCTGCCAGTGTGAAGGGATTGACACTTTCTGGTATGGTCTTCCTATTCCTAACATCAGGGTGGACACGCGCAGAGGCTAATGTGAAGGGGGAAATAGACAGAGCTAACTAGAGCAACCGACTAGCAGCACAAGCTAACATACATAGAGTAGTCATTGTTACGGGGAAAATAATTGAGTTTTGATTGTCGATCGAAATAAGCGCAACAACGGCAGAAGTAAACCTATGTGTTCGGTTTAAGTAGTGAAATTACACTTCTGTCAAGTATTTCCAAAATTTGTAACCTTACCGTTACGTCGGAAAAACAAAGATGCTGCCTGGTCAAATAGTAACGTTATAAACGGTATATGACTGCAAGTATCTTCAGAAATCCTCTGCGTGGTGGTTGTGGTGGTGGGTGTGATAGTATCTCTTTTACATGACGTGTTATAAGTTGCGTTAGACAGCCAATCGCTCGGTGACTTTGTCATTACAGGTAAGTATGCTAAATGATTATTGGCTCACAGACGCTTTTGGAACCAAAAATTGGCACTGAAAGATAAATACTTTTTCGATACTCGATAGTATCGAAGTATTTTGGTCGGTGCCATAAAAGTATCGATGTTCGGTGCCCAGCCCTAACTGCCCAAGTTATATCTACATGTAAAATCTTTGGTAAAACAGTTGTTATCAAGCTAAAAATGTATAGTTAAAAAAGGCATATCTTTACGAAGTTCAGAATTTGAAAATGGTGACACACAACTGCAGGTTTCATGCAGCAAAATAAGTACTGGGACAGTCAGGCACTTCAATTACAAGTTTCAAGATAATATCCAATCTAATGTTTGTCTGATGTTAAAATAGGATGTTTTGATTGAGGTTAGGGTACATGTATTGTAGAATATGCACCTTGCACAACAAAAACACAGTTATACCCAATTGAAATATTTGTAAAATACAACTTAAGGATTGTTGTCTATGTGTTATCCACATATTAATGAGACACTTATGAGGCTTTCTACACTACGATAGAGTTCAGAAACATTTTCGAGTCTGCTCGAGCCCAGCTCTGGACGAGACACAATTGTACTGTGTAAACTTGTTTATCTCTCTCGAATTTCACGCGACCTCTGGAGGTAGTGCACGAGAAGAGTCTGAAAGATCCCACCTGGGGCTTTGCTAACAGCCCAGGAGAAAAATGTATTGCATGAAATTCTTCATGTAAGTCAATGGGCTGGGCTGGTTTCTGAGGGATGTGCTCAGGCACCCAGCCCTAGACGTCTTGAATGACACACTCACAAACACACAATTGCGGTTTGGAAACATGACAATGTAAATACAAACAGAATGGACATTTGTCTCATCTCGAGCAGACTCAAAAATGTTGCTGAAAATAAAGGCCCTAAGTGGATTAATGTGGAGCAAACAGAGAAAAAAATTCTAGTCAAGTCTGAGACTGAAGCGGGCTGGTGGGTGGGATTAAAAATGGAAAAATTCCACAACCAATGTTCGTTGGTTTCTTTACTTGAATTGATGCCTTCCCTTGAGAATTCTTAATAAATAAATAAAAAACTTTCATGCACTTAACCCATCATTACATACAAATATTAATGGTTACAATGACTTTAATCATTTTATTTCTAACTTTCACATTTCAACAGGAGTTGCGGCAATCACAGTTCCATCTTTGATACCAGTTGTGAATCTTGGACGTTGCTCTACATAGTGTAGGAAAAGATTAGCATATTTCCATAGCTTCTTTTCATTTTTTTAAAGATCAAGAAATAGGGTTTATAGAAGCGCATTTCAGAAAGAGGAAGTGGCCTTCTCACCAGCCCTTTTCCTCACGAATTAAACTAGACCCATTAACAAAACTCAACTATGGAAACACAACCCTGACAGATTTAACCTCAAGCCCTGTGAGGGTGGTGAGGAAGATCTAAAAGGATGATAGAACAGGAATTTTAATTGTACTCCATTTTCACTTAACTGACTACAGTTGTGTTCTGTTAGCTTGCAGTGATACTGTACATACTGTAGCAAGCCGGCAGGAAAGGAAGGGAAATGTGAGAATCATAGGATGTGGAAAATAAAGGGAGTCAAATAGCCAGAATCAGGACAAAAAATGTCTTCCTTTTCACACATATTGGCCCTCATTTATGAAACGTGCGTACAAACTAAAACAGGCGTACGACGGGCGTACGGCGATTCATACGCAAAGCAGCGGATTTATCAATTTGAACGTGATCGTAGGCTGCGATAAAATCTCACGTCTGGTCTGACTTCGTGTACGCAAATTCTATAGTGTGACTAGCGGTGTTCATGGTATAACCACCCGGTTCAG